>JAUTBV010157103.1:0-10267 GCA_032361325.1 Lepetodrilus fucensis | reverse complement strand
GTTAGGGTTAGGGTTAGGGTTAGGGTTAGGGTTAGGGTTAGGGTTAGGGTTAGGGTTAGGGTTAGGGTTAGGGTTAGTATGGCCGATGATGACTATAAAGTAAAATTATTGTTGAATTATTGGAACATGAGTATTTCCACAAGGATAGAATGTATCGGCACATTTTTGTTGTTGTTTTACAATTATTCAGAAATTGAGATTTTAAAACAATCTAGAATATATGAATAACCCTACAAGAAATCTAGAATATATGAAAAACCCTACAAGAAATCGAGTCCATGGCAATTTAACCTTGATAGGTAATTTCTTCTGTATTATTCATTCAAGTCAAATGTATCGTCTAGGACCTTATTGATATTGTACTATCAACATCTGAAGTATATTAATTTCATATTATCATGGGCGTATATTGAAGCCCTTTTGTAATGTGTACATAGCTTTTTGTACAATTCATGCTTATTTTATTAATCTTGTTCCAATAAATTAATGTGTTTTTCTTTTGTTTGCTGATCATTCCAAATAATTAGAAGCAATATAGGTTCTATGTTTCTGTTATATTGTGTGATCAAAACCCATTGAATAATAGAATGGTATTTTTTTCTTTCCATTTTCTTCCTGAATAGTAATAGTATTCTATATGTTCTACATTATATACATTAGTCTATATATAAGTTGTTCTCAATCTATATACAATACTTAGCAATATTAATTATATTGTCATATCATCATACATGTATCTTCATTAGCATTGGGACACCATTTAATCTTAGAATGGCAGGATTATTGTGTTTATCATGAAGTACAATAGTGCTTGAGACATGTAATAACTATATATTTATTTGTTGGAATGAAATGTCAAGTCATTAGAATGATATTGTAAGTCATTCCACCGATAACTTCATCCCTCATGAAACTGCATCTTCCAGTGATATGTTCACGCGACTTTGACGTATATTTCTATGGCACAAATCATTCCAACTGTAAAATATGATATATTCATGTCCCTGCACAAAACAGCAGCGGTAGAAATCTAATTATTTTGATGTAGTAGAATTAGCTTAGTGTTTGTAGGACATTAGTTATTAAAGAGGTAAATCAACTGTTACTTCCATATCATTCCTACTACATAGAATCCATTGCAATACGTATATAGATCTATGCAGAGACAGTCCATCCAGTAATACACGTAGTACAATTTCTGAGATATTTTATGACCTTTTCAAGGCAATTTCGTTCATATGCATTCCACCATTCCATCCAATTGTTTTTACATCACAGTGCCTACACTTAATTATTGTTAAAAAAATACTTTTTCAAGGTTTCTCGACATTCCATTTCTTGTTATCCTCGAGTCCTATTGTTGTTAATAATTGGACCACTTGTTCAGACATATTGTTATTTCTACTTGTGAGTATCTATTGAATGTAAAATGTCATTTACGACAACTGGGGTTTATGACTTGTGTTAAACTAAGGGCTTAAAGATGTAAAAGATGATAGATTCATTTTTTTGGTCATGATCAAGCTTGCCTTGAAAAATTAACCTGTTTAATCGAGAAAACCTGGCATTCTTTCTATATAACTTCTTTATTGGGGCCTCAATGGTTGCCACCAGCAGTAAGAGGGTTACTTTGTCCCTAGTGAGTGTATGCTAATTCACAATACACACTTCCTTGTAATGTATTTTATAATGGTTGATTATTTTCTAAAGCATTTTTTCTCACATATTCCCAACATCTTTCACAAAATAAGTTAAAATAATGTTGATCTTCTGGCCCCCGTTTCACAACAGCCTCCTAAAGTTATGACCCAGTGTATCACCTCCTAAGTTAGATGCCGATTTAAGAAGGGCTATGACTTGTGACATGGTTGTGAAACACTTTAGGACTAGTTAGGACACCGTTGTGAAACCGGGGCCTGGTATTCTATGGATCTAGTTTTTTTAAAGATAAGAATGGCGTACCCGAGAACGAATGGTTTGTTTCCTCAGCTACAGAATTGTCTGTGTCTGTAAGATGATTGTCTTCCCACGTCTCTAGAACATTTTACCTCCTCAAATGCTCTTCATTGGATGTCCTTTGAAATATTTACTAAATTACTATACACATCATTTATGACGTAAAACAATAAAGCAATAATTCACTACACAAATTATGTACGCAATAAATGATATGTAATTCGGGATGCTTTCTGTAATTTACTATATTCATACTCTGTGCATTTTTAGAAGCTGAATACTATTCAATTTATTAACTTTGAAATGTTCCAGTATGAACAAATATATAACTGAAGTAAAAGGTCTATGATTGATAGTTTTAGCCACACATGTTGAATATCACAATTTGTATTACCACTTACTGAGTAGACAAATTTACTGCTTCATTATTCTATATCATGTCACACACATAGCATTTGATGTACAATATACTTTTAATAATAAAAAATATACTATTTTCAGTAATGGTTTTGTTGAAACTTTTATTTGATCATCACTTTGTAAGGAAGGTCACACAGACCAGGATAAAAAGAAAATATCTTGAGATGACTCATGTGAAGAATAAACAACAATGAGCACAGCTACTAGTCTGTTGAACAATATCTTGAACCTGTAGCAGAAAGAAATTAAGAATAATTTGTCACAGGCATTGTGAAACAACATGGGCGTGGGTAGGACACGTATCTATTTGATGTTATACAATATTGGGAAGGATGATATCCTTATTCCTTCATCTACTGGATATCCTTAGTATCTACTGGATATTAGGCAAAACTGCTTACCCCGGTAGTATATATGTTACAGTCAATGTCTAAAACCAGGCAATGTGTAAAATGTTCTTTCACAGAGTCAATGTTTTAAATGCCTGAAATGAAATATTAACTGCATTTATTTGAAAGATTGACTGGCATAAGTTTGATGAAAGAAAATGAAGATAATGCATACATCTTTATATGCATTCACACACTTTTGTGTGAAAACATATACAAATGTATGCAATTCTGTGTGAAAATAAATAAATAATCTTCATTTTCTTTCATTAAATTCATGCCAGTCAATGAGCCAAATAAATGCAATCAGTTTTTCATTTCAGGCATTAAAGAAATTGACTCTGTGAAAGAAACTTATACTGGATATTTGGCAGGATGATATCTTTGTTATCTACTGGACATTGGGCAAGATGATATATATTTAATATGTACTGGATATTGGGTAAGATGATATCTAGTTTATACCGAATATCTAGTAATATAATAGATGTTGTTGGTATCGACTGAATATTTGCTAAGATAACCTTGATATACAGTAGATATTAGGCAACATAACATCCTTAATATCTACTGTATATCAGGCAAGATAACCTTAATATATACTGTATATCAGGCAAGATAACCTTAATATATACTGTATATCAGGCAAGATAACCTTAATATATTCTGGATATTGGGCAAGTTTATATTGTTAATATCTGCTGACTACTGGGCAAGATATGCTTTCTCCACTGGAGATAGATTTGAGCAGAATAGAGAACATCAAATCTAGACTTTGAACTATAGTATTCCAGGTCAGGTGATTAGAAGTTGCTCCACTATTCTATTGCACTAAGCCACATTGGACCCATGCTTGATGTGAGGCTTACAATTGATATATCTCCCACTTCCTATGTCATGAGCAGTAGATTAGCTACATCGCTGGTAGTCAAACATTTGTAGCAGAAATACCTGTACAAGCCCAGATAAGCTAACAAATGTATTGTACTTCCCAACTTTAAAGAAAGCAAATAATGATTCTCTCAGAATTATGGACCCTATTGGGTTTTTTTATATTGAAAACATTTCCTGTAATTTTCTGAACACATGGTTATTAGTGTTGTCATTTTAAAATTTTAGTAGACTGTTTCTTTTATCAAAGTGTTACAATTTTCATCTTTCCCTAGTGATGTTTTGTCCAAAAGAGCAAATCTACAATGATTTGAATAATTTTCTTTATCATTATTCAAAACTGGCAATTGCCACATTATCTTCAAAGTTAATATATAACTACCCACCATTTCATTTGCAGCCAAATTACCCATGCATTACCAGGGAACTGCAGCGTACAGCCATTGAAGTTAATGTCAGTACCTTTCTATAAGTGCTCTTCTCTTTGTGCCCATCATTATTGATTGCCATTAGGGAATTACTTTTTTTTTCTTATTACAACATTATTCCCCAACTGCAGAAGTCTGCAGCATATGAAGGGAAAGAGGAGGGATACTGGGCAGATCATATGCTATTAATTGGCCAGAATGTGCCAACCATCATTGGCCATACATCAAAATAATCACCAATTGTCTTTGTTGAAAAATCATCTTGCATAATGTGGTATTTTCAAAGGGTATTCCTTGCTAATACTGGCACATTGTGTGCAATTTATCATTGCTATTTTGACGGCAGTTGTTTGTCCCATCCACAGCTCTCATCACTTCTATTCAAGTAGATGGAGAATTCCCGCTGTGAAGTTAAACAACAAAATTATTCTCATTGTATGCAGCTTGGTGCTGACTGATTCCACTGTTTCTGTAACTGAGTGTAATTGAGTTAATGAGTTGAGGTTTTATGCAATTTCCAACAAGAGTTTGGAAGTGGTAGGAGGAAAACCTGAGAAAATCTTGGTGGTACCGTAAGACCCTATGAGCCATTGCTGATTCAGATAGTAATACATTAATGACAGTAACTGTACACTTCAGTGAGTAACTAGACACAATATGCTATTTTATTTTGATTGGGATTTAGAGTTGCTTTCTAGATTATTTCACTAATTAGTTAGTTTAGAGCAGAAGTAGACACAGGAAAAGATGATAATCAATGAAACAAGATTTAATGGCAAGACAGTAACTAAATTAATATGGTTAATTGAGAGAGAAACAAATATGTGCTTTGTATTATCTGCATAAGCCATATAATAAATTTGTAATTCATTATTTTATTTAAACCTTATTCATACTGTAGGTAAGTAAAGATGCCCCAAATAATACTTTCTTTTATTGTTGGTAAAACATGTCAATTAGAAAAAGCATATAGTAAATGTAATGGTTCTACTGGAATTAATAACAAAAATATTAAATTATATCTATAATATCTCTTAAAAAGTGTTGTCTACAAATACAATAATTTAAACATGCTACGGAATATAATATCTAGCTGTTTTGGTTTTCGTGTTTTTAAAAAGGAATTTTAAAGCATTTATTTTAGAGATTTAGTTTCAGATTCCTTTGATTTAATATTACATGAACATTACATCACTAGAAAATACACTCATGTGTGTTTCTCATACAAACTTTAAATTATTAAATCAAAATTTGAATTAAGATTGAAACTTAGTATTAATTTTAACTGAAGAGTATCAGACTTTACTGACGACCCAGACACCATAGTTACGTCATCAGTCCAACATTATTTATTTCTCAATTCAAAGCAATTACAAGGACAATAAAACACAGTTATACGAATATTAAATTTTAATATCTTTCTAAGTGCATTACGAACGAGCCGAACTAATTTCTGTTGGCTTTGATGAAGGCTTTTTGATGTATTAAATGTCTAAGAAACCACAAAATTTGCATTGTTTATTAACTTTTAAAACAGACAGCATGTTTATGACCAGCTTTATTTAGTAAAGCATTGAAAAGCGACGATCTTAAAGTGATAGTCAGAATTAAATTATCGTATCCAATGTAACAAAACTTAATCTCGGTTGCGGTTTCGCTAATTAAGATATCACGTGCATCTGCCGTTTTCATTAGGGTTGAGAATTCATTATTTAATTTTGAATTGTGTCTTTTCAATCTTTGATTAAAGTGCTCATCCTAATTGTCATTACAGTATGACTGTGGTGTAGCTGATAGCTCCAACAAACACAGCACGTTCTAGTTGAAATACATTAAGCTACAGGACACAAAAGCTGAGATTTAATTATTTTGAGTGTACCCAGGTACTGCCATTGATGTTCTAGCAAAATACAGTTTATTAAATGTATTTAAATTTTGATAACCCAATTTCAGTTTCTTTTCTCTCCACATTTGCAGTATGTATTCCTGTATCAGAAAAGAAGATTTGTGCAATTTCCAATTACAATATTTCTCCTAATACGAACATGCTCCTTTTCTTTCAAATGGTATCTTTTATTCGAACACAATAATTTTTCTAACAAAATTAAATTTAATATAAAAATATAAATAAGTATATTTTCTCAGGATAATACAAATATCTTCAGTATTTTCTCTATGGCACGATGGTGTGTACATGCCAGGTAGTGTTTGCTCTAGAAGTCCACAAAGGTCTGAGTTCAATTCTGTACCTTTGACCTCTCATCATTCTTCTTGTTTTCAGGAAAGTTTAAAACTTGTTATGCTCTTCTAATAGCTTCCCACCCTAACATCTGGACACATGGGCTCATAGGCATAATTGTATTATGCATGATAATTCCTATAGCACCAGTTTTACACAGGCACAGATAATTCTTCATTATTAAACAGGCATGTTCAGTAATTTGTCAGCCAAACGGATCATTTCCCAAGACACTCATTTCGTATCTAAATAATTCTTAGGTGCTCCAGGTAAAGAAAACAGGGATCAGTGAAAAATAGAAACAAGGCAGACACATCCTACTTTCTATACAATACAAGAATAAGAAAACACATGAAAGAGTCTCTTTTTTTTTAATATCATACAATGCATAATAGTCAAAGACATAAATAATGACATCACAAAAGGACTTACTGTTTATAGAACAATGTCAAATTTTAAGAAGAGATTCGGTATACCTGAAAGACATAATTAGTTAAATTGACAAATGGTACTTTACTTATCATAATGGCAAAATAATCCTTGTTTATTTGACAATTTGTTGATGGATTTTACCCTTGGTTTCACTCAGATACAACATTACATTTGTTGAAATGTGATTACAAATCTTAGAAATTCTCATTTCAAGTTTTGATGGCACAAAACAGAAGTGGAAGGCACTATTTAGTTCAATACTTTATCATTTGTTAGCATAATTATCAGACAGAACGACAATATTATTTTACAATTTTCAGTTGTCAGTCAATGTACAAAAGGGATTACTATTCTTGAATGTACCACCTGGTATACTAGTATACACTAGTGTGTTCTCTTTAAAAGCATTAACATGTGGGAGATATATACATTGTACACAAACAGAATGTAGAATGAATCCATTGGTAAAATAAGAAATAGTGCAATAGAAAACAATAAATATTTTAATAATTTTTACTTTATTAAAAGTAATTTCCTCTTTTAAATATAGGTAAACAATAAAACCTCCCTCTAATATATAAATGATTAACTAGTGGAATTTAAATAGGAACATTAAAAAAATGCCAGAAAAAACCATTTGATTTTTAAAAGAAAAATACTAGTCCAAATGTCCCAACAATATAAAATGAATGTAACAAGTACACTTTAAATATTAATTTAATACATTTACATTAGAGGGATAGATTAATGCATGAAGATGATGTTACCAACATTTAGGTTTAAGAAACTATATTTGATATTAATATACCATAAACTTACAAACCTTAGTGCACAGAATACAAGAAAGTAAAGAATATATATATTTACAATCAGGGTATTTCTCTATCACATATTTCTTAAATGTCATCACAATTACCAGGTCTCAGAGACGTGTTCTGTACATGCAGTTACAGAGTATTTCATAAACAATCAGTATCAAACTTCAGGCCTTTTAAGGCTATTGCTGACTTGTAATATTGTTATAACATGCCATCGAATCTCAGGAATCAGATACATAATATGTACAATAAATGTGATATAATGTGGTAAACCTTCAATTTCTTTTTCTTTCCATTATTAATTAATTTTAAACTACTACTATAGCATACCATGTTTGAAAGAAAATAATAATAATGACATTTCAATACTTATTAGTGTGGGTGAATATGGAGTTTAATGTCACTGCGGGAATCTTTCACCCATTTACGATGATATAATAAGTAATAAGATATAAATAGACTCAACTGAAAAAAAAAGAATATTAAAGTTAAAAAATAAAAACAATATGGACCTCTCCAGTAATTTAAAAATACATGTGTTTGTACTATGGTGGTTACATGTGTATTATACCTATGAATGATGAAAGAAAGCAAGAATTACATACAATACAAAATTACTGTAAATTCCTATTTTGGATGAAAATTACTTTACGTTGAAAAGTTTAATGCTAACATTTAAAAAAAATATTTATCTTTATTTAGCTAAGCATCCATACATTCAGTGATTAACTTGAAAACTTACTAGCCCGAATAGTAATACAAATGTTATGAATTTTTACTAGTCCTTAGGATACCTTTAGCATTGGAATAAATGGCCTGGACTAATGGGCTAGTGTTAATTTCAATCTCTGATGATGGAACAGAAAATTGCTTGGGTCTTCTCATTTCTTATCCAAGAACAGATTATTGTGAAATATTACTTGTAGTACAGATGAAAATCAGTACAGTAATATTTTGTAGCATTCTGTCACAACAGAACTGGCTTCAGTATGTATGTATCACATTTTAAAAACACATTATTCACAACTGTATTGTACATGGGCAAACATCAGCCAAATTTACATATAAATAGGTAAGCTCTTTACAAACATTTCTCAAAGTGGTTCATCAAATCCATGTCCTGTACAATGATACGATTCAATGAGATTTCAATATAAAAACTGTCCATGTGAAAGATAGATCGGTTTTCGTGGGTGGACACACTGTATATATAATATACATGTACACGGGGAAGAGATGTTAGCTTGTCCATAAGTCTGCTGTCCATGTGGAGGAATGGGAATGGCGGGACAGCATGTGGAGGAATGGGAATGGCGGGACAGCATGTGGAGGAATGGGAATGGCGGGACAGTATGTGGAGGAATGGGAATGGCGGGACAGCAACTGTAATGGACGCTGAGCGCGTGGGTTTAGTACCGAGGAAATACACACATTTTTACGGTATTAAGAGACACAGGATATTTTGTTGTCACATTCAGGGCCAAGCAGATATCCACGGGTGAGTTTTGACATGGCAGTGGGATGAGGTTTGTATTGCACTGTCCCTCAACGCTCAGCTACAACACAAAGTGCTGAGCGTGGTTCAATGGCTGCAGTTCACTGGAGTCGGCAAAATGCATGTTTCGTAAAATGTCCACGCGACCAATATTTTTCAGGGCTTGTATTAACACCCCAACAGTGGCTGAATCACTCTTGCTCCAGTCCTGAATCATATGCCGCACTGGAACTATGGAATCTTGCTTAGATTTGGATTCAAACCCGGATATTTTCCTAGTGTTGAAACCTGAAAAATGAAGAAAATATATCATGAATATGTACAGTACAAATGTTATCAAATTATTTTCTTCTGAGAACATACATATGCATAAAATTAAACTATTGAATAATAATAATAATAATATTAATAATAACTTATAGTTTTGGTATCTAACTCGCTTTCGCTCGTTAGATACCAATACTAGTCACTCGTTTAATAAAAATGGTATCACCCAGACGTTTAGTATTCTCTCTATATATAATAACAACAACATGCATTCATATAGCATAAATATCAAAAGTAACTGCTCAAATGCGATTTTGGAAAACTTTGCAATCATAAAAACTAAACGTTTGCTGTTTGATCAACCCAGTAAAACATTTTGGTTTGTGGATTTTTATTGCCAATCTTCTATGTACCAACTAGTGTATACTATAACAAAATATAGTTTTTACCTACATGTTTATACAAATATTCCATTAAGTACTTTTTATTGCATTAAGAATTTCACATACATCAAATGTAATTTATAAAATCAAACTACTTTCAAGAGTATGCTAAAGAATGTTAAAATAAATATTAAATGCGAAAGCACTGTAAACATCAATTCAGAAAATAAATGGTACCAATTTATTATTCGCATTTTATATATATTTTTAATGCAATAGTGATTACTCATAAACATATATATTGTGTGGATATCTCTGTGATCATAGGCAGGGATTAGATCAGCGTTGTCAGACAGCAATTTGTCTTTCATCAGCCATTTGTACGTTGCTCATATTGATAACTCTGCGACAGCGAAAAATGTCTGCAATACACTGAGCTTTGTAAATATATGCTTTTCATGTCTACCTTTGACTGCTTCTATACACCCTATGAATGCCTCAATCTGATTCACTCCAGTTAGTCATCACTTACAATTATTTTATTGCTCC
>JAUTBV010157092.1:0-10267 GCA_032361325.1 Lepetodrilus fucensis | reverse complement strand
GCACAATATCAGTTTCACCAACTCGTTTAATAAATTCAGTATTGAATGACCACTCATGTTAGATCCTCTATTTATAATACTTGACTATTAAAAACTACTAAGCTATTTTCCAGTAATAGCAGTGTAACTAATAAGTAGATATAGGAAATCAAACATGTTCTGGTTCCACAGATCTATGCAACTCGACTAGTCATCCGGAATTGGTCAAACCCACTGCTCCAATGTGTTACCACTAAATCTAATTATCACCTGAGAAATGCTGGAAATATAATTGTGGTACCATTTACTCACACAACTTTAGCTTATGTTTCATTAATACCGTCAACTAATAGTTTATGGAACGAGCTATCACATGTAATTAGTCAATGCGATACTAATTGAATAACGATTTGTTTAAACTTGGACTATTTGATATTGTTTCATGGATATATATGGTAATCCTTGTGAAAATGCTGTTCATTATTTTATTGAATATCCGAATTACAGCACATATCGTGAAGACATGCTAGATAATATTAAAAAAAATACCATGCAACACTATATACATATCAACTATTCTAGAATTAGTACAGAATTACACAAACACAACGATTTGCTTAATATGTTTATGTAAATATGTACAATTATAGAATATGTATATACATGCATCTCTCATTCTTAATTAATATTAATTCATCTTCTCGCCCAATCTTTTCTTTCCCTTCTCTTGGAACAGTTTTCATCTAACTCGTAATAACTTGAAACCAATCCATTTCATCTTAAATAAAATAGTTTAAACTAAATATCGTATCTTGGCCAATATTGCTAGATGGAAGTAGAGGAGGTATTTATTAGCAATGTTAATACCAATAGTAGTATCATATCCTCCGAAAACATCGGTGTCACGTGATGGGTGCCCCTTTTGTCACGCACAGACATAGGAGTGAAATGAAATTATTGTTAAACTCGACACTTTAAGGAATAGTGTGTTACGTCTGAGCGGAAACAATCTAAGACTGGCAGTATTAGTACACAATGAATTACACATATTGTGACACTAGTCTTGAAGTCTAGTCTAGTCCTAAGTTTCGCACATTTATACGAACAGTCCAGAGGGCCTATTCTCGAAACGTACTTACGAACTTCTTAGCCTAAGAACAGTTCGTAGCCATACTATAAGAATCGCTAAGATTATCTTACGATCGTAAGAACGTTTCGAGAATAGGGGCTGTCACATCTCGTTGAGAAAATGTTCAAGCCCACTAGCGACAACTTCCGGTGGCTAGCCCTTGTCGTTTAACGTATAACAATAGTAACAATTGCTAATAATCATTTCCACCAAAAGCGGATTATTGTGGATTTGGGATATGTTATAGAGGATATTATTCTGCATTTAGTGATTTAAAGAACGCTTCTATACCACTGGATCTCAATAAGGTTAACCCCACCCCAAGATTACGAAACTTTTTGAGTACGATTTCACACTCAAGCTCAAACTTGTATATGGACAAGACTTTGAGTTGAGCATGAAATCGTAGGCTACTCAAAATAGTTTAGTAATCCCGGGACCCTGAATAGGCACACCTGTACGTATATGGCCCCTTTTCAATGACGTACGGCTTGGCTCCGTTCTCTTTGATTTCGTCGACGTTTACGACGTCGAAAACATAGATTTGCATCTCCATGGGAACAGGCAAGTCCCGCCACTTCTCGTACGTATAGGAACCAACTTCGAGTGGCAGCATCTATGTGTAGAATTATAATGTAGGACTCTAACCAGCAATGATAGAGCAATATACTCATGATAAGCACCAGTATGGCAATTAGCTGACTAGCTGTCACATATGTCATATGGCTGAAATAATCTTGAAATCGGGGGCTCTAACAGAAATTGTGTTATTATTAATATTATTATTTTTGTTGTTGTTATTAGTATTATTGTTAGGGCAAGACTACAACTTATATATACAACATATTTTCATAAAACTGTGTATAGAGTAGCCTATACATTCAAATCCAGATATGTAGGCATACGAGTCCTATTGAATTCGACCAATAGTTTATACGTTGACTCAAAATGAGTGCGGTTATATTACTAATACATCTCATCGATAGGCCTATCATCAGGTCACATGACCACTCCACGCAAGCTGAGCACATATTTAACCTCTGACGGCCAAGTGCTTGATATCATGATAACACTTATGATAAATATAGATCATAATCATTCAAATGGATTTAGGTGATAATTGGAATTTGATGTTTCTCTAAGTTGGTCATTATTGATTGTCTAGTTTCTTAAGCGGCCCATAGACGATCACAATGAATGACAATAATATTGATACATTATTATTGACAATGTTTTGGTTGGTCACCATGCAACAGCATTACGCAAGTCAAATTTTTGCTTCCATATCTCCCACTAACGGTCAATAATATTGTTAATTATCCAGTATTCACAATACTATTGCCATTATTATTGATCGTGTATGGGCCGCTTTACAAACAATGCGAATGTATAGATACCTAAAGCCAATATAATTGGCATCCTCTGAATTCGTGGCAATGAGACAACATGTACGTATAGGCTAAGTTCATTTGTTTCAGAAGATGAATAAAGGTTGGAACAGGATATGTAGCCTATACCACAGCGCAAATAAGTATTTATTCAGATTTATGTAGGCTACATGATCATGATTTGTTAAGATATAACCTATACTTCTACGTATTTGTCTAGAAAATACGCACTAATTAAACCAATTTACTATTATACGCATAGTTAATTGGCGATAGAGTGATACATAAATATAATAGCTTCGTTGTCTTATACGTTAACCCTCTCCTTTTAGGAGGCAATCTGAGATGCCTTGAAGAGCAGTACCTGTCTACTCCAGCAGGGAGAGGGTTAAACATACCTGCTTCAATTTCCTCTTTGCTAGAATGTGGAATAAAGTTGGTGTTAATATTCCGAGACACACTGCCAGCAATCCTCCAAGAACAAGGCAAAACGCGCATTTCCTACCCATAGTGTCTATACTCGTTGATGCCGGAATATGCTTAGGCTAAGTATTAATAAGGCTATGAAAGCGTTATATATCGAGGCATCTTATCTCCATCTAATCGTAATATGATTACAACCAATAGGCATGTTATACACTACTGCCATCACTACGCACCTAATACGTGTGTTATAAACACGATTCGTCCATTTATTAATAGTGCATACAGAGTTGTATTTTAATGGACAAACGAATTTCGATCTCAGACTAATTACGCTTGATTTATCCACCCAAAAGTTGTTATTTACTTATGTACTTAGTCCCCAGTACTCAATAGTTATCAAAATATTCATGTTTTATATGAATTTAGGGAACGTTACGCTATTTATCTTGTCTTTGATGCATCGACTGAAGTATGAAGGAATTGCGAGAAAACGTTGCCTGTGCGGATTAAATGTTTAAGTCGTACCACCGAGTTAATGTCCCCTTGCATTGACATAATGAAGCAAATAACAATACGACCATATTCAGGTTGTCTTTCAGTAGACTACAGAGAGTTGCAGTAAATATTTGTCTACCAACCAGCGGTGGAAAGGTTTTTGGAAGTACTGTACAAACAAGATATGTATGTCAAGTGAATGTATTTTGCAGTTGTAGCTAAGAACTAGTCCAAAACAACCATAAATAGCTGTGATGCTATGGCTGGCTTTAGATATCCAAGTTGCAGGCAGAAACATATTGTCCAGAATAGAGCAGAATCTAATACGTATCCTGGTAAGCATCTTGAATATCAAATGCAGGTAACATTTTAACATTAGCATAGATAATAGATTATAATATATGCATGAATCAAGCATATTTCTAAAAATAATTATGACATTGTTGGACTAGTAGTGACAAGACACGTATAATCTTCCTGTAAGAAACAATTTATATCCTTACTGCACATGCTTGGCTACTAAATTAATTTCTAACGATATTCGTATACAACATATTTCAGATTAAAAACTTAATTTTTTTGATAGATCGTACATTTATAATCATTATAGAAAGTATCAATACAAATCCTCTTTGCTAATATCATCTGTATGTTTATGTCTTGTGAAATGTCATGGGAATAAATAATATTGTTTCTAAAAACATAGTATGTAGAGATTTCACAGCCATTTCAAAAATATTTTTTCACTATTAATGATAAATGTCAGTCTGGTATTAAATAGGCAAGACATAATAACGGAGGTTTAGATCAAGAGGATAAAATCATCACCACCTGTGTAGTAAACCAGTGAAAGCCAGATTAGGAGAGTTAAAACTTGATTATATCAATACGGTAAGTCAACAGCGGTGCATAGATAATTATCTGTGCATTCTTTAGGCTATTCTGAGCATAGTTCTTACATACTGAACTTAGTTATTTTGTGCTGATGGGTCTTTGAGGTGTTTATTTTCTTTTCAAATATGTACATTCAAGGTCCTACTGGTTTTCAATGGTTTTCATATTCTTTTTCTATTTTTTCTTTCTTTTGAGTACATTTTTTTTCTCTAAAAGTACAAAAATAAATAAAATAAGAAAATATTGAAAACCAGTAGGACATGCAAAAAATATAGCTTATTGCCCAATATACTTGTGTAGACAATTTTAATGTATCGGTACATACTTTCAGGTAAATTCAGTTGACCATGAAATATGCCAACAAACCACGATTGTTTGCTGTTTCTCTTAGAAGTTGTTTTTGCGAGTGCTTTAGTTTTAAGGTAAAGGAATATTTTTTTCATTTTTTTAAACATTTTTTTTCATTTTATAACCACCAC
This sequence comes from Lepetodrilus fucensis, assembly GCA_032361325.1. Taxonomy (NCBI): domain Eukaryota; kingdom Metazoa; phylum Mollusca; class Gastropoda; order Lepetellida; family Lepetodrilidae; genus Lepetodrilus; species Lepetodrilus fucensis. The sequence continues at coordinate 5,477 of JAUTBV010157092.1, read as the reverse complement.
GTTCAATGCATTTCAGCCTGATATTGTTTCAACATGAAACTCAAAGTTTATCACCGCTCTAGTGTAGATTTTTTAATTTTTTTTGGGTTTTTTTAACTGGGATTTAAAGTCGCTTTCTAGAATCTTTCACAAACATCACGACTTTGTCAGTTTAGGGCAGGAGGAAACCCGCAACATCCGTAGCGCTGAATGTTGCAGTAAACCTGCCAGCACCGGCTGGTACTGACAAGACCAAGGATGATAACTGCATTGCCACTCTACAGTCAGTGCATCCTATCAATATCGCGTCAGAAAGGTAACTTTTGCGAACATTGATGCCGGGCCCCCGGGACGGGATTTGAACCTGGAACCTTTGGCTCTGAAGTCCAACGTTCAGATTTTCCAGTTAAATATTGGGCTAATGTCAGATAGTAAAGACCATCTAGTTGAACCAGGGTATCATTTCACTATCTTATCCACTCAGAGACCATAACGATATCTTTACCAATAGCTAATACACTGCAAAGAGAGCTCTATGCTCTCTTTGCAGATAAGTTAGCTTTGTGAAACGATACCCTTGGCATCTCCAAGATCACTGAAAGAAATGTAAGAATGGAAAGTAAATCAAAGCATCACTGACTTGGGCTATATAGAAATATTCACAAGCACAATGTACACATATATTCACAAGCACAATGTACACATATATCAAGTTTATTGAATCCACATGGTTATGCCTATTTACAAAGAATGAGTTTGTACATGAAACAACATTTCAATATCTTTTCTTCTTGAGGATGTCTGGTCTCCAGTTGATTGGATGGCTCTCTTCAGTCTGAAATTGAAGAATTTCATTAGTTACTAAATAAATAGTCTTGTTTACTTTTGGTTTTATCTATTTAATATTTTTTTAATTGGGGTTTAGAGTGATTTTATCTATACTGTACATATCATAATAATGATAATAATAATAATAATAATAATAATAATAACAACAAAATAAATATTTAAATAATAATAATAATAATAATAATATTAAATAATTAAATAATTAAATAAAATAATAGTAATAATTATTATTATAATAATGGTAACAACAATAATAATTATAATAATAATAATAATAATAATAACAGGCATGACAACAGACAATTATGACATAAAGCCACTTCCAGGGTAAATAAATTGAATATTGGACAAATAAATTAGTAGATTTATGCAGAAAATGGTCATGCATGTAATACATTCATACCACAAACTAAATTGACAAGTCCATCAGTGGACATTTTAGTGGAAATGACATTTGACACCGTTCTCACTCATAATAATATATGCTCCTTTCACAAGTAACAGCAGAGGTTAGCGACACCTAAGGAGCAAGTGAAAGGAAACAAGCCTATGTAGCAGTGAAAGTGAATATGGAGTTTAATGTCGCTGCGGGAATCTTTCACCCATTTGCGACGAAGCACATGAGGCTATGTCTCAATACTGCGACAAAGCACATGAGGCTATGTCTCAATACTGAGACGAAGCACATGAGGCTATGTCTCAATACTGCGAAGAAGCACATGAGGCTATGTCTCAATACTGCGACGAAGCACATGAGGCTATGTCTCAATACTGCGACGAAGCACATGAGGCTATGTCTCAATACTGACCGCAGTGTCGTCCTCTTTATAGATCTTGATGGTTTTGTCAGCCTCGGCCGTGATGAGTCGCGTGCCACTGTGGTCGAATTGGGTGGCGAAGATGCCGGCCTCCGAGTCGATGGAGCCGGGTTGGGCAGCCGCCTGGAGCCGCTGGAAGTTGTAGCCGGTCCGCCAGTCCCAGAAGTGCATCGTGCCGTTGTCCGCTGAAACATGGAAAAAGTTGACTTTGATATTTAGCTAGAGATGATTTGGGTTACCTCCCCTTCTCATGAGTGAGTGAGTGAATATGGAGTTTAACGTCGCTACGCGAATTTTTCACTCATTTGCGACGACCCCTTCTCATGAGTATACAGCCATAAAGGCTGCTTTATTTGTCACGCCGTACCTAGGCGGGTTTATGCAAATCTCCTCTCTTATTTCTAAATTTAGACATTTCCAATTCTTGCGAGATTATGCAATTGCTATGAATGGCAAAGTTATGAATAAAAACAGGCTGAAATAGAAATTAAAAGTTTGCTTTTATATTATCTCTTCTATGCAAAACAATAGCTTGCCCTAAATTTATCATAAATGCCTGGAGAAATGTGGGGTGCAAACCTGCAGACACCAGGATGTTGTCAGAGTTGAGAGCCAGACAGTTAACGATGGCGTTGTGCCCAGACAGATTCTGGATGAAGTTTCCGTCCGGGAATTTCCACTGCTTGACATTGTCCGGAGAAGCCGAAGCAAAAGTGTACCTGAAAGTAGACGATCAATAATTTTAATATATGTTATTGCCAGAATTGCAAAGGTATTGGTGCAAAAGCCTGTCCAGCATGTATAAGCACAGCTCCCATGATGAATAATCATGGGAAATAATTCCTAATATTTCAAATTAACAATACTTCTTGGAGGTGTATCATTGAAAAAGGCTGCGAAAAGATGTTTGGAGGAACAAAGGCGATCAAATGTATATGCAATGTGAATTTAATTGGCATTTATAGATTGAATTTAGTCATAGATCTTTGTAATTACAAGCCTTAAACTTCTAAAAAGTTTGTTCATTCATACATTGTAGCATTTTTATTATGTACTTATTTATTTATATATTTATTTGTTCGTTCATTTATTTATTTATGCCTTTAACTTCTAAAAGGTTTGTTCATTCATACCTTGTCATTTTTATTATTTAATTTGTTATTTGTACGTATTTATTTATTTATATTTATTTTATTCATTCATTTATTTATAGTTATTTACTTTATTTGTTCAATCTTCCTGTGCATTCATTCATTCATTTGTTCATTCATTCAGTAATTTATTTATATTGCTCCAGGATTATCTCACTCACACTCATATTACATCTCTATATAAAGAGAAAAGCTCAGGCAATCCAAGAGCAGATGTCACTTACTGGGTGGGGTGAAGGGTCAAGCCTCGGACACTCTTCTTGTGGTTGGTCAAGGTCACCCGCGTCCTGCCCGCGGCTAGATCCCATAGTCTGACTGTGCAGTCGTGGCTGCCAGAGATGACCTAGGTAGAGAGCAGAAATAAATCTAAATGACGTCCATTGATAAATGTAGCATCATCATGCTTTTGACATTTACAATAACATGTGTAGTGAACTTTCTCACTATTTTGAGAGCATATCAACAGGTCAACACTGAAGGATAACATTGGATATATTTGTTCAAATCAAACTATAGCTTATATCATTTTAAATGAAATTACATAACCATTGCTCAGCAGAGTGTTACGCAAGTAGTCATTTCAGTAACCATAGCAACGTGACCCACCTGAGGTTCGACGGCCTGACACTTTACCACTGCTACGGTGTTCTGATGTCCTACCATCGTGTGAACGCACGCCTTTGTCCTCATGTCCCACACCTGCAAACACAGCCACATGGATAATGTTTACCTCAAGACTGATCATAATCAACATGGAGAATGTTTACCTCAAAACCAATCATGATCAACATAATATTGAAAATGTTTACTTCAAAACATAGATAATGTTTTCCTAAGAACTATGTGGTCTATGAAACATAAGTCTGTTAATATTTTAAAATCTACAATTGAAAATTGTGCAAATAGAAAACTTCTCTACCTAATAATCAGATATAGTAGATTTTTTTTTTATATCTACGATTCAATCATTGGAAATTGTGAGAATAGAACACTTCATTACTTTATATTCAAATAAAGCATGATTATACACAGATAACACTATGAATATTATTGTGAATGAAAAGCGAAAACAAATTGAAACATGATTATTGTTGTTTTACTGTTGTTGTTATACTGACCCGCACAGTGCCGTCGCGGCCACAGCTGCACAGGATGTCGATGGTGGGGTGAATGTCCAGTGAGTGGACGGCACTCAGATGACCGTGGTAATGTCGGATCACCTGAAACATGCCAGCAACATTGTGACTAACTGAAACATGCCAGCAACATTGTGGCTAACTGAAACATGCCAGCAACATTGTGACTAACTGAAACATTACTTCGGTCTCGGGGTATACGAGAAATTTCAGCTTGTAATAACCTGTACAATCATGCTGGTAACTATTTATATTCTATGACATACCTTGTTGTACTCGAGATCCCAACATTTGACCTGCTTATCCTCCCCACAGGAAAATAAATACGGCTGTCGTGGACTGACAGCGACACCTCGGACCGAACTCACGTGACCAGTCAGCGACAGTTTCAACGTTCCTGACGCCAGATCCCAAATCTGTGGAACAGAATGGTCAAACAAATTATTCCTCTATCAGAGTTTGAAAGTCATATCTGTCTTGTTGACTGCCACAAATATTTTCATGAATGTAATATCTGATTTTTTTTTTAAACAGGTGCTGAGTTTATGAAACAATGGTTGTTTTTTTAATGAATTCATACTCAATTCAAATTTTGCATCTGCATTTGTGAATAAAAGTTCAAGTTGAGCATAAAATTGCACTAACAATCTCAGGGTCAGGTCTACAATTACTTTTTTTGGAAAAACAGAATGAAAATTGTAAATAATCAGTAAGATACAAATAGATTAACAAGATAAACAACACAAATGTAAACTTTCCATAAAAATTAATATCTTCAATTGAAATTATTACCAATTAATCTTTGAATTATTTAATTATTTGAAATATTTAACAATACAAGTTACCATTGTTATGCTAACATCATTGAACACCATTGTACAGGAACAAAGGGCAAAGGCAGATGGAGGACAGGGTCAGATGGAAGGAAAATTTAGTATGGAATCAGGGGATTCCCCTTGTCACAGCTCTTGGAGAATAATCCCTTACCTTGATAACTCTGTCTCCTGCTCCAGTTACAAACCACTCATTGCCGGGTTCCACAGCGATACACCGCACCCAGCCCAAGTGACCACTGATAACCTGGAAACAATCAGTATAGAGTTCTAAAATACTGTGTTAAAACAAAATAATAAATAAGATGCATTCTTGCTTTAGAACACAATACATTAACCCTGAACACTGAGCAATGAAGTTGTCTCAGCGAGAATGTTATTATGCAAATACCAGTTATTAACAGTCAGCTGTGTTTTGTTGCTGTAATGCTATGTAACCAATCAAGAGTTATGGACACTACTCACTCTGTAGAGTTTCCACGGAGGATGCCACTGTGGTTTTGCCATTGTCGGAGCTTTTCTGGGTACCAGCATCTGCTGTTGGCCGATACTGACCATCTGCAACAAATAATCTCAATACTGAAGGCAGTTACAAAGAATACCATGGTAGCTGTATCATGGAGTTTTTTATTTTATTTATTTATTTTTATTGGGGTTTAAAGTCGCTTTCTAGAATCTTTCACTAATATCACGACTTGTCAGTTTAGGGCA
>JAUTBV010157081.1:0-10268 GCA_032361325.1 Lepetodrilus fucensis | reverse complement strand
GAAACTGATACGTCCTACTAGGTGGATATCGTTTCGATACGTCACACTTTGAAACATCACGCTGGGGTAATAAAGGTTATTACAAGAGTCTTGGGCTGGGATTGAGTTGTGCACTTGGACCAGTCAGTGTTGTGTGTGATCTTGGACCTAGTGTGATTGCGGCATTATCAAACAGGGCAGGGCACATAAAGACAAGTTTATCACGAGCTGTGCGTACTATCTTTAACTTTGTACTTCTTCAGCTGTCAAATCCCCAGCTTCCGACATCATTACATGCTTTTTTAGCTTTTTCTCACTTGGAATATTAAACTGTCAGGTACTATTTACTTGAAAGTATGTTGTAAAGATCTGCCAGTCAATGGGACATTGATCTAGGTAATCCTGATGTTTAATGTGTATTAGTTTTGCGGGACCAATTGTTGTACAAGTTGATTGGAAAGTAGAACTAACCGTATCTGATGTCTGGGACATTAATTGTAGTTCCACCGATGATTATCTGACCTTTTCCCAGCTGTATTAATCACAAGCAATCTGCTATTGGGCATGTCTAGTTGCCTTCAACTGGCAGGAGGTTATCGTATATTGGAAAGTAGAAAATGAATTGAAAATATTGACTTTGAAGAGCATTCACTTTTACATTCACATGTTGAGGCACCTATCCCAGTGTCCTATCAGACATGAAACTACTTGTCCTATAGATAAAGGGTTGTTAATCTGGGCTGTTTCACTTGTCTGCATGTGGATAATACTTACTGTCTGAGCACTGAAGAACTTATGATTCTCTCATCACTGCGTCGTCACCTAATGGGTGAAAGATTCCTGCTGTGACGTAAAACAATAATTCACTCACTCACTCTCATCACTGCTTCAAATCTGTCTTGTCAGTAATCATGATACAAATATTATTATAAAATTTATAGACAAAAGAAATATAAGTAAATTCACTTTCCCTGCTAGATTTCTTTTAGATATATCTAAGCATGGAGAGGGTTAAATTAAACAAATCCTTACCACTATCCTACCTTCTTAGAAACCTCTGGTTGCTTCCAGCATGGGTAGGGTTAACTTAAACAAATCCTTACCACTCTCCTACCTTCTTAGAAGCCCCCCAAGTCAATCACATGTAAGTAATTATTCAACACACATGAAAGCATAACTACCTTCTCTGACTCTTCAGCCAGGAAAGTCTGAGAGATCGTCCCATCTCTCGGGCAGCAGATGCTCCAGAAGCCAAAGATTCTTCATCCATTTTCACCCTGTCAATCATGTTTGGAAGCTAAACAGTTTGTTCTTCATAATGATGGAGTGGGGCAGCGGTAATGGTCTGCATTCTAATACTCATCCTGTGTGGATCCTGTAGCCAAAAACATCTGCTGTAGCTTTGCCCCACCACTTTATTAGCTTCATCACAGATGAAATTCGATATGGATTTGGATTTAATTAATAAATCCGTTATTTTTGTATGTAATTAAGAATGGTATTATATATTTCTTTTTTTGAATTTTGGTAGATGAATTCATGCACAATATGTCGATAATTCCAGAAAATTTCTCTCGAGTTGTAATTAGTGGTTGCATTCGTGTTTCTGAGGTATATGTTCATAATACAATAATATAGTAATTCAATAATTTAATTTTCATGTCCGCACTGAGAAGATTGGAGAGATTAATGTACAGGATATTATATACAAATTGAACCTCTACATGCTTCAATTATCTTATCAATTACTTGCAAAGCTTCATGAGTGTTTCAGTTTGATTATCAGTTAGGCACTAATCAACTTCAGCTGTAAATCATTTCCGCATGCATATAAATGTCAAATTGTCAACCAAGCATCCTGCATATAGATGTAAACAAGTTTAATTCCAAATTGATTGAATTACCGTGATTGACATGTTTTTGACCTGGATGTTGAAGCTCAGCATAACAATTTACAGGATTGTCGCTCAAAGCACCTCATCACAATAGCCTATACGTTTTTCCCCACACTGAAATGCACAGTGTTAGTTGAAATCCTGTGAAAATGTGTCCAATTATGACATTTGAGTGAGGTGTTTGATTTATTAAATATGCATCATAGATGTATGATATGAGGGTGAGAGATTTTAGCCTTTGTTAGACTGCAATGGGATCCGGGTGCTTAGTTTGAGTGTCCTCCACAGGATGTCTGTGACTATTACAGTCCATTGTCTGTGTCAGTCGCGACGTCGCTATGAGGGCTTCTCCATTGTGACATTACCATGAGGGCTTGAAGTACAAAAGGTTAACTTAGTTAGCATTTAATAATAGCCTCCATTTAAGTACTTTGTGATATTTGACCGACAATTTTACTTCACAATGAGGCACCAATTCACATACTGTAGAGAATTATTGAAACAATAGATATTTATACAAGTCTGAGTAAATTCATCATTAACACTCTCCATGCTGAAGGCAACCAGAAATGCCCTAAAGAGCTGAGCATGTGCTTAGTCCAGCAGGGAGAGGGATAATAATCTGGGGTGGTTTTTCTCTTCTGGAATATTATGAAACAATGGTCTATATGTTTTATTCACAAATTAATATAATTTATTATGTTACACCACGAAAACAAAACTTGAAATATTAAAACTGTGTTTTCTCATTATTTATGGATGAAAGATTTCCGCTGCAACGTTAAGCACCAAATAACTCGTGCTGTACAGTAGTTTTAATGATAAACTTTATTTACTGATAGAAATTGTGTATTCCTTGGTATTGATGTAGAGACGAGAATTCCCAGGCGTATAGCTGTTCTATGATATTATTGGCTGTAGCAGTATGAATATCTTGCCGTACATAATCTACATACATACTTGCTTACTTTACAGTATAGCATCAATGCATTGCCTCTCGGTATCAGGAATCCCAAAGGACCCAATGAATGCCACCAACATAGCCATGCAGTCTGATCAACACTTTAACATTGGCTAGTTAACCGACTGTGCGATATTGCAAATCCATGCTGTGAAAGTACATTTAACCCTTTAAACGATGGACTAATCTTCATAACTGTTATGATAGGGCACTTCAAGTTGTCAGCAATAAAAGGGTTAATAAACTGGAGTTGAAAGCTGTGAGGAAAGATGTCATCAAGAACATTTGGAAGATAATAATTGGGTGATCAATGTCGACTAGTTTTTGCTTGACTGATTACTTTTTCAGTTATTTCAATATTTGGATTTTGTTCTTCGTCATTGTTTCTTAAATTAATAAATATAATTGATGTCTGTTTCCTGGAAAGTTTTCGTTTGTAACACTAATATGGAATGGGTTACGGTAATTATAAGGTTTAGATTTTATTTATGATGCAAAATGTCTTCAATTGTTGAAAAAAAATAACAACTCTTGCAGATAAATCACTATTTATGGTGCAATCCAAGCATCCCTTGTCAATTTCATTTATCGTAATAAAGTGTCTAGTGTTGCACTTTGTCAATCAGGGCACACTTGTCATGTTATGGCTGACAACTGGTCTAATTAACAGCCAATCAAATCAAATAATCAATCAGAACGAGCTCATCGATTGGTCCATATGAAGCTGTTCTTGTGGAATTTTACATGGTAGTGTTACAATAGCCTCATATGTCAGCAGTTGCATGGTATATTTGTAAAATATTGCTTATGATACACTGTGTGTTGAGGAGGTTTTGCTGTTGCATTTGTTATGAAGAACATTAATAAGATATTCCAGCTGTTTCATGTCAGTGGTAGCCAAGCTATGCTATTAAATGAACAGTTATCTCAAATATATATAATTTCACCTCATCTGGAATCTAAGTCGCACATTAGAAATGTTTCTTGTATCTATTACTAAGATCAATCCAATACAACAAACCTATATTATTTCAAAACAGGCCATAAACGTGAGACATTAAAGGTCAAAAGGATACTGTTTGTTTGTACGATTGTTGTGGCTAAAATGAGAAGAATTACTGGCTAGCAAGGAGTATTCATTAGTTGTAACTAGACACTAATTGTAGAGTCTCAGACTAAATATTCATCTCAGGTGATGCTAATTCTGGCCAGTCTTTTCCTGATATTCTAGAAGCAATCTCTCCAGTGTTTTGGAAGTCTGGAATAATGCTTTGTGTAGTGACCTATACCCAATACATTTGATGTTGATGTTGAAATTGTATTTGATTCACCTCTACCAACCGTACGTTCTTGGTAAAATTGCAATAACAACAAAATGAAGACGGCTGGTGTTGAGATTGGTCCAGATGTATTTTTAAAGCCATTTTGTCAGATATATTTCTGAAATATCAATGTTAACATTCTTTCTTTGTAAACCAAAAATAATTAAATTTTGTGATAAAGTAAACTAGATGTAGATGGTCTATGTCCATATGCATTCCACCATCAGTTCTCATTTATTCCTCCCCATGTAGATGGTCTGTGTCCATCTTTATCACACTCTCCGTATATATTTACCAACACCAGCATATGTACCATGCAGTATGCACCTACTGCTCTTCTGCTAGTTCTACATTTTTAGTTCTTGGTTTTTGGCATGGCTTTCCATGCTTATTTCATTTTTCTTGCATATCTAATTTGTAATCTTAATGTTAAGTAATACTATAGTCGTCACCTATGGGTGAAATATTCCTGCCCGTGACGTAAAACAATAATACACTCACTCACTCTTCTGCTAGTAATTCAAGACTTTGCTAAATTGTCAGCGTTTAGGCTTAAATTTGATTATGATCGGCATTCGTGCAGTAAAAAACCATATCGGCATCCGTGCAATAAAAAGCCATATCCTAGCACTCCAAGCTGAAGTAAGACATTTCCTATATGGTTTTCCAGGTGTGAATACATTAACTCTCTGGAATCGGAGGAAATTGATTTCTCAATTATTCAATGTTGGTTTTTCCTGCTTTCGTGATTGAATCAAATTTGCTTCAGGAGATAGATGTGATTTTCTAACCTGAATTGATGAGGGAAAAAGAAGCGAGGGGCTTGGAGTTGTGTCACTTCTGCTTAAAGAGTATAACTGACTGGAAAATCTGATGGATGGCATTTCTAATACTTTTGGAAGTTGTAGTACACTAAATATCTCCTTTTAATGTTTGTACCACTTTAGATGTGTCATATATTTGCATGGCTCACCAATAAATACATTTTCAAAAGCACACAAATTTGATCAATATTTAAGCATGATTTTTTTGGGTTTATTTGATTGTTTTGAAACTATTTTTACTGGTATTGAATTATCAAAGTGAATGACACTGAAAATATGGATTTCAACCTAATGTGTGCATTGCATGACTTTAAGAATTTATAAAATTTGAAGTTATTCATGAGATTGGATCTCTTTACTTGTCATAAGATCAAATAAATTTTGACTTCAAGTCGTAGATTCTATGTAGCTAATATATGTGTTAACATCTTCAGAATCCGTGTGATACAATATTATAGTGTTCAAGCTTCAGGATCACACAAGAAGCAGACATAAAAGTCATCAACACTATCAACATGGACATAGGCAATGATAGATGTTCATGATGATGACAAATGGGAAAGGACAGATGCAGGTTGTATGGTCAGACTTGATGACCTGCAGTATCATAGCATCTGTAGATGGGGGTGGGCAGGCATCTTGATAGACTAGAGGTCAATGAGGGCAAAGGTCAACTACTGATCCAGGCATTGGCATGCATGATGGGGAAAATGTGATTTGTCTTCGGCCACTGAGGTCATGGATTCATGGCAACCAATGACAAGCCACTGACCAGATACTGACCATTGGGATAGATGGACATGCAAGGACGGAAAGACAATTTGTCATTGGATACAAATATAAATCTTCAGGGAATTTACGTTCAATGATTTTCAATGTACTCTAAATTTTCTTTCCTCTGGATTTAGCTAGATTTCATTGCTAGAATTCATAGAATGGACGTGAAGCTACACTGGGCATTACTTGTGTACTTGTATGGTAACATCTGTCATTAACTTGATTAAGCTAAACTGAGCGTTGTTAATAAATGTGGCATGGTACAAATTAACACCTAGCAAAGTGCTAGCATGCTCGGACTCACAATTTGATGGTGTTGTTACTAATAACTCAGGACCACATAGTATTTCCAGTTGAGTTTACTCAAATAATTCATATCCACATCCTCCATGGCTGCAGATAACATATTCTATCTATTTGTGAGACAAAACAAGCCCGGATTTTTTTCTTTTTCATTTGTTTAGCCATGATCACCTAATTAGGTAGCTCTTTAAGATGGTGGTGGTAGTAACCTCTAGTGTGTGTGTGTGTGTGTGTGGTGTGTGTGTGTCTGTGTATGTGTGTGTGTGTGTGTGTGTGTGTGTGTGTGTGTGTGTTATTCATGGTTATGGAGAAGGTGCTTATGAAGTTGTATATGTACATATATTAGCTCCTAACTTTACGACCACTTTGTTGACACCTTTTGAAACAGTTGCACTAAAGTTCTCTATCGTTCAATGTTTTTAGGGTCACACCATCAGAATCATTATCTAGAAGTGTCTGTGGCCACTTTGCAAAGCCAGTCATTGTCTGAGACTTATCAGACAGATTGAGATACTCATATCTTCTTTTGTGGCCAGTGGCTAGGAAATCTTGTAGGTTATCACGATCAAGATAGCTTCTGATCAGTGGCGCTATGTGGATAAGAACATTTATATTTTTTATTTTATTTTTATAAATTTCAAGTCATCTACTTCCATGAAACATGCAAGAAAATGTTAATAAATATTACATCTTGTTTTTAGTGGGCATTTATCAAAGTCATCGGTCAGAAATAATCTTTATTTTAGGTTTCTACTTATACCAGGACTACAAGATTTTGCGATGTTTTCAGTGGGGATCATTAATCACCTTAGTGCATATTCTCAGTCACCTTATACAGTGATAGGAACTAACTTTAAAACTTACTAGCTGAAAATAGAGTTATAAATGACAAATGTAATGAATTTCAACTGGTCCTTAGGATACTTTTAGCATTGGGAGAAATTGCCAGGGCTAGCGGGCTAGTGTTAATTTTGGTCCCTGCTTATTCCATGCACACACGCATGACTGAAATAGTCTTGTATTGTGAGACCTGACTGTCTTACATTGTGACCTTTTTTGTCTTAAGTATCTCACACACATGACTCTTCAGTCTCCGGATTCATTTAGTTGTCATATAATTACATAGAGTCTGTTCAGACATACGAAAAATCTGCTCCAGACATTTGAGTTTTACAGTAATTGTATTTTAGTTGTAGCAGTGTGTGCATGTGCGTGTGTGTGTTTGTGTGTGTGTGTGGAATCAGTGGTTCTCTTCAATCATCTGTGTACGTCCACTCAATCATCTATGTGTATGTCTTCTCAATCAATTTAGTGTTTGTTATCAATCATCTTGGTGTGTATACTCAATAATAGTTATGTCATTAAATTATCTTTGTGTGTGTGTGTGTGTGTGTATGTATGTGCATGCACGTCATCTATCATCTTAGTGTGCTGAATCACCTTCATATGCTACCTCAATCATCTTGCCAGTAACTTTACCTGAGTCTACGAATACACTGGAATTGGGTTGGGGCAAATCTCAAGCCTTATCAAATAATGCTTGGAGCAGTTGCTTTGTATCCATCAGATTAGCAGCAGAAAAACACAGGGCATTACTCTGGAAAGCTAGCTCAGTTATCAGTTGAAATGTCTTCTTGACTGACTTTTTTAAGCATGGACCTGGTGTGGGTGAGACGTATGTAATTCTGCAGAGATTACAGTGAATCCTAGTGCTTCCTCGTGGTGAATATTCAAACAGGAAGTATCACTACCGTCTTGGGACAATGAGATACATCCCACTGCGCAGTGAACCATGATTAATTCAGAAAAGAAGAATGTCAATGAAGATGACTATAACCATGTACTCATCACATGCGACTAAATCCTCGCTTTGTCTGTGTCACTGGGATATGTCAGCACTGCCTCGTGTTTTGTTTACCACTGTTCCATGTGTCTGGAGTTTTAAGGGTTCTGGAAGGAGACTTCTGTTTCTGCCTGCAAACAATTACCAGCATGGCTTCCTGCTGCCCGTCCCACAGACAGGCAATTACAGATCTCATCACTGTCCATCACGTACCCCAACCTGTAGCCTGACAGAAAACCATCCAGTCTAGCTAGCCGATATACTCACAGGAGCGATATCATCAATAATCTAAATAGGGGCGGGGTACTCCTTTCTCCGAACACCATTCTGGTACAGATGTCGGGTGAAAGGAGCTTGACTTCACCTCTCTCTTTCCGGCCAGACTGACCGATGGAAAATAACCGGTCAAGTTTTATCGTGGGGTTTAGGATTTATGGACACTTTTGTCGCATCTTGGGTGTATGTAATATACGCATTTCACGTTCAAGTCTCCAATGTAAATGGATCATTGCCTCTATGGACACAATAAGCAGAGCACCGTTTCATGAAGCTCTTGTAGTCACTAAGACACAATAGCACTGTTGTAGCCATTAGCACGATAGATGCAGGGCACCGTTTCATGAAGCTCTTGTATCCATTAAGACACAATAGCGTTCTTATAGCTATCAGCAAGATAGATGCCAGAGAGCTGTGGTCTCTTAGTGGATATGAGAGCTTCAAGAAACTTCAAAGGGTGCCCTGGGCTGTAATTGGACAAATTATCTTTCATTGTATTAAGAAACAATGTGATTATGATATCAATCATTCGGTCTTTTATTCTAAAGTTAAATAGTTCATTACTGTATCAATGGATGGCTTAAGACTTCTAGGGGTTGAGGGCAGGTGGTTCTACACTGTGGTATCACCTGTTCATGTGGGAGTTAATCCCACACCATGATGAAGACGTCAGTCTAGCTGTACCCAAATACAGAACCTTGATTACAAGTTCTGGCCAACCCATCTCTTGACGTTTTCCGGGAAATAGTTTTGGCATCTTATTATATTACTAGGATGGGTAAACATTTTAAATGAAAGTGTCAAGATATAAAAACAGCATAGATAATTACAAAAATAAATTATAAGTGTCAAACTATATATTTGTAAGTGAATGGAAGAATTTGAGTAATTTTTAAGTTTACCACACTTAAACTTCCTACTACATAATACAGTATATTTTGTATCCGACGAAATGGGTATGCATCTTGGCTGTCAGAGGTTATTGTGACCCCCAATCAGTTTTATTGTGTAATACTTGGTAGTATCAATTACAGAATAGGTTGATGAATTTATTTAGGCTTAACCGCAATCTTTCTATGAATGGTCTCTTCCTTCTCGTGAAATATTATGAGATTGAATACTTCTTCATGTGTCACTGGTATTTTTTGTTTGTTATCTAAGTATGAAAATCAATAAATGATCATATGAATAGAATGTGGATTTAATTTCTTTCTAATTTGTTTATTCCATATTGAAATTCTATGTTTATTAAAATCAAATTATATATGTTAATACAAATTTTCCTACAATCTATACTTTTTATTCTCTGCAGGATGAACAAGCCAGTTATGATGTCAATGGTCATGATCCTGATCCACAGCCTAGATACGACTATTCCAATGAAAACAGGTATTTCTTCAGAAAACTTTCCATATCATATTTCAGATACCAGATCTTTGAACTTGCTCTAATTACAAGAAATATATTTATTTTTCCTCAATGCAAATGGATACTTTTCAGTTAAAATTAAATTTTGCAGCTGGGACCACTTTCTGAAGTTGTTTCTGGATGGCAATGCCAATGGTTCTTGATGGTAATGATCAACAACATCTTGCTGGATTAATCACTCTATGCTCTATGGGCATCAGTGATTGCCTCCAGCTTCCAGAAGGTTTATCAGATGATGACATCTCTTCACTTTCAGACACGGAACCCGCTGTGCTGGGGAGGTTGCTGCTCAGGGAAACAACTTCATCTGCAGCGTCGGCGTCGCATACGGAGCCAACATTGGAGGTACACAACGTTGACTGCACATTGGCTAAACTTGTTATCACCTGGGTATCGTTTCTCGATTCTCTCATATCTACTACAAGACTAATAGGGACTCTCATAGTTATCTATTATACATGGTGATTGTCCACTTATGAGAGTGCTATGAGACCTTCGATAAACGATACCATGATCCTGTTGCTAGGCTATGATGGGTATACGTAATACATTCTGCTATTGCTGATGAAGATAATATGCTATTCCTGAATGTGTAGAGGCCTTTTGCTCAGTGTCACTGGTTTTGTGGTCATGGCTTATGAACAATGTTATATTTTTATC
>JAUTBV010157059.1:0-10269 GCA_032361325.1 Lepetodrilus fucensis | reverse complement strand
GACAAGACCAAGGATGATAACTGCATTGCCACTCTACAGTCAGTGCATCCTATCAATATCACGTCAGAAAGATAACTATCGCGAACATTGATGCCGGGGATTTGAAACTGGAACCCTTGGCTCCGAAGTCCAACACTCTACCACTGCGCTACATCCCGCCCGTCATGTTGTTTGACAACTACTAGTAATTCACAAACGTGAACTACATGCAGAGTACTGTATAGTATAGAACATTATGCTATTCTTGTCTGACAATCAGTTACCAATCTTGTGCCACGGACGTAATCCTTTCAGAAACTTGCCAACCATGTCACTCAACTACTAACAAAGCGAGCGTCTTAGATTCAAAGCCCAGTCGCGTCATACCAAAAGACGTTAAAAGAATTGTACTCGTTATTTCCCTACTTGGCGCTCAGCATTAACCCTCATCCCGTTAATTTATTTTATACAAGTTGAGTTTGAAAGTGACACTGGGCCTGAAGGGACCAGATAGCAGGGTGAGGGTTAAAAGGGAAAAGCAATGACTGGTGGGCTCTACATCAGTATGCTGTGTCAGAGTTCTATCTGCAGCATGATATTCCAAGTGAGCTAGTACTACAAACATTGGTGGAAATCGAGTTTTCAAGCAGTACATATATGAATGTAAGCCTATTTGAGTGAACAAATCTTGAAAGTGGATTTACCGCAAATACTCTAATAATTCGAAGAGGGGAATATATAAATTAATCTTTGAAGATATTATTTTTTCTACCATAATAATAGGAACATAACCAAGGTTTTTTCGTTCTTATTTTTAGAAAAATATGAAAATGATTGGAGTTCAAATAATTATAAATTGGGGATTTGAAAAAAAACAGGCCCCGATATTACGAAACATTCTGAGAATGATTTCATACTCAACTCAGAATTTTGTTCATAAAACGTCATAGCCTGTATGCTGCGAGTGTAGGGTTCCCGCGAGTACAAAAACTTCCCCCCCCCCGAATACTGGTACGATTTCATGCTCAACTCAGAATGTTGTTCATAAAACATCATGTGACATCATATACTCACAAGCATACTTAAGCTATGACGTCACACAACATTTTATGAACAACATTCCGAGTCTAGTATGAAATCATTCTCAGAAAGTTTCGTAATCTCTGGGAGCACGTACTTTGCATGTTTTACTCTAATTCGGTCCAAAACAACAACTTAATCTGTGTCAGACTGATATTATGCCTTTAAGGTAGGAACAAAATATCTTCAAAGATGAATTAATATATTCAAACTATTAGAGGGTTCAAATTATTAGAGTAATCACGGTAAATCCCAAATCAACATACACAGGACAGCCATGGTCAACAATCACACTAATAGATTCATACACTACTTAACAAAAATGTGACAACTCCGGGAAGATGAATGGACTGTTCCAGTCCGGCATCTCTTGCATCCAGATAGCAGTTACAAAAACACTAGATTCAACATTTTGATTATTTTTATTTACTACATCGAACCACGTTAAATGCTAACATTTACAAGAGAAAAAAAGAGAAAAATCAACCAGGACCATGTAGAAAAGAGACAAATGAGTACACCCATTATCACACGAATCTAGTCAATTATGTCTTTCACACATATTTACACAAAATATCTTGTATATAATTTTTTTTAACAATATCTTGCTTTTTTTTCCTCAAATATTTTTATATCTTTTTCACAGAAACAATGCATGTACATTCGTGGCAGAGAAGATGAAGAAAAAAACATGATTTTTATAACCAAGGTTCATTTCAATACAGGCTTCAGGTCATGGCTATAAACGAGGTTTCATTGCGGGAATGTTGAAACATTAACTACACAATGGCAAGAAATAAATCTGTAACAAATCTCACACACCACCTTGGCCTTTACCATTGGTATATACAGCGTCATTGCAAAACTACGGCCAACACACAAACACGCCTCCTTTCTCATAGTCATACCAGCAACACACGTGGGAACTTTAGTAGTGATAATCACCTGTTTAAAGCCATGATCGGAAGCCACAAAAGTGAAAAGTGCACTTTGTGCAGTCATTAAAAATTAATTTAAAATGAGATACAAATTCTTGACAAACACACAGTGACAATTAATGAAGTGCTGAAAAATCTCCATAATGATATGTGCATTGACGATGTGTGGTTATTAAAACACCCCTGGCAAATTCTGACAAAATTTGAATACGAACATTTGATCTCGACATGGAAAGAAAAATCGGCCTTGTTCTTATGGCATAAATTATTGATGACAAAATGGAGCTTGGTTAAGACGACAACTGTACAGAAATATAACTAGTAGGAACATAATTCTACAAATGACACACAAACAAATAAAAAGAAACGGGGGAAAGAAGACTGTCAGCAACAATGCTGAGGGCCTGGCCATCTCCTCACACCCCCTCGTTTCCGTCGCTGTCGTCATCGATGACGTACACCATGTACAACAGCTCCTCCACTTTGGGTACGAGGGGGTCACCTGGTGGCACCACGGAGAAACCTAGGAAGTTGAACACCCGGAGCAAGTTGGCTGGAACAGGCAGAGAGAAAAACATATGATCATCACAGACATCTTAGAAACTATTGGTAATACTGCCAGGATGTAGCGCAGTGGTAGAACGTTGGACTTCGGAGCCAAAGGTTCCAGGTTCAAATCCTGTCCCGGGATCAATGTTCGCGAAAGTTACCTTTCCGACGCGATATTGATAGGATGCACCGACTGTAGAGTGGCAATGCAGTTATCATCCTTGGTCTTGTCCGTACCAGACGATGCTCGCAGGTTTACTGCAACATTCAGCGCTATGGATGTTGCGGGTTTCCTCCTGCCCTAAACTGAAAAGTCGTGATATTAGGGAAAGATTCTAGAAAGTGATTTAAAACCCCAATTCAAAAAATGTTTAAATAAAAAAAATTACATTAAAAAATAACACTCTGGGATCCTACTTTGGCATACTGTCCCATGACTTGCCTAGACTGGAGTATAGAGATAATGAACTTGTGAAATGCTCCTACTACAACTTGATATTCAACCAGATTTATTGCCTACAGGCCATCGGAAGCAGACATGAAATACTGCAAAATGCAACTGGCAAAACAATCCATCATAATTTTCTTTTAATTAAAGATTGCCGACAATGTGTGGACAATTATTATTGATTCACGTTAAGAAAGACGAGATTGGGGCCGGGTTAACAGATGTTCGTAAACGTGGTCGCCGAGTTGACAGATGTGTATACCCACGACTAGTCTATCAATGGTAACAGGTGTTGTACTATCCAGCTGAAATACAAAACTTCCCAGACTAGCGATACGTGATATTTTGAAAACTAGATTTGTTGCTTTTAAACCTATAAATAATGTGATATATTTTTCTCTCATATTAGCTTGAATAAAATCTAACAATAATTGAAAAAATTAAACAATGTGCCAATTTCGACGAATATGAATATTGACAAATACAAATATTTCCTATTGAGCTATTTTGTATGTATTACTATGAAAGGTGGACTTACTACGGTCAGATCTGCTCTTCTTGAAGCAGAGGATGACGTAGCTACACTTGAGCTTGTCCTCTGCATACTCCAGAAGAGTCACCAGACTGAAACAACAAATATCACGTCAACATTTATCATAAATACTCAATGTAGTCACCAGACTGAAACAACAACATATCTCATTGATGATAAACTTGCAGTTACAAATTTAAACATTAGAAAATTACCAGTAAATACATTTCTTTAAAAACAATTTCATAAAGTTTATTACATCCAATGCTTTATTAGACACACTGTGATGTTCATGTTCAACAATGGATTATAACTTATATAGACATTCTCCTTCACAATTTATTATTATAATTTTAAAATACTTGTGCACTGTTGCAGACAGAATATAATATTTTATATTTTTGGCGGGTCCGAAAACCATGGAATCGAATAACTATGGCCTAACCACTGTTAAAAACAGTGAAATGGAAACAATGAAGAAAACTGCACAAGATTCCCGCACCACCCCCTCACCTCTCCTTGGAGCCCTCGGGCAGGATTCCGCCCGGCAGTTCCACGTACAACTTGTCCCCGAGGAGCGCTGTCTCCCAGGTCACCTCCATGCATTCCACAGGTCGAATCTTGAAGCACAGGTTTAATGCAACCTGCGCGCATTGCGCCAAGGAGTCCACATCTTGTGTTGTGAACAGGCCCTCAGCATTGACAGGGGGCTGTGCTAAAACCCCCACGCCGCTGCCCTCTGCCACGAAGGACAATCTGGATTTATCAACGGCGTGGGGCACATCAGGAGTACCACAGAGGCCCGGGACCCAGTGATATACAATACCGCTGGTAAGACATCCTGAAACACACGCAACATCATAAAACACCATACAGATAGTGGAAATGATTCAGGGAAGAAAAAATAAAATCACATTTCTCCAAGAAACACGATACAGATAGAGGTGAAAGAACTTGGGGAGGGACTAGGGGGTTAGTCAGTCAGACAGAGGTCATAGACATAGACTACTTGCACCTTTATTTGGCGACCGCCACATTTCGGCTGGCGGAAAGACAGACTTTTTTCTTTCTTTCTCCATCATGTGACCATACTCTCGAACTAGAAAAAGCGGTTAGTCGGTTTTAGGCAAAAGAAACACAGCTACTAGAGCTGATTTAATAGTTTTTAACTGGCTAGCCGCCTTTTCTGGTCCGAGAGTATGTCCGTGTGCATATAAAACAACCAGACGGACCTAGCTCAGTCTACTCAGTACGAAATGGTTTTCGGCCAGCCCAGTCTAGCTGAGGGCTAGCATTTTCCGGGGTAGCTGTCAAATAAAATAGTCTAGCGACAGGAAGTTCCCTAAACGGCGCCAGGCAAACATAGCCGGCTTGACAAATAAACAGCCCCTACAGTGAGTTGGCTAGTTCTGAACCACGTTTTCCGGCTGCAAGCAAAGCAAATATGTAAATGCCAACTGTTCTTTTAATCGTAGATGATGTATCAATTAATACATTGATAGTTACAGGTTGTAACAGATTCTAATTGTAATTGATTTATTTATTGATCTGAACTAAACAAGATTGCCCGGAATTTTACTAGCCAACTCACTGTACTATTCCATTCATATTTCTTTTGCACTATTTGTATGAAAGGGCGACATTAAATACATGTATACATTTTCATCAATAAAGTATTGATATTTACAAATATGAATATTGATCCTAGATGATGTGCACAAAAAATATTAAATAAACAAATAACTTTGCAGTTTATTTCTTACTACAAGAGTGCAGTTGGCAGCCATTTTGGTTTATTTCAGAACGTAAACATCTTCACAAAACAACAATTTTCCAGACCGTTTGAACTCCAGATATACGTACATGTTAGTTGTTTGTAAGGCTGGCATACTGGCTAATATATCTTTGCTTTCGGGACCAAAATTTTCGTCTAAAACGATTGCTTCAGAGGCTCTTAACATATCTCTCTCCTCTCTACTCTCTCTACTTCTCTTTTGCGATGCACTTGCTTCGGCCTTCGAGTATTTATATCACTGATGACGTCACGATATAGTTCCGATTATCAATACATGTATTTTATTTATATTTAAGTGTCAATTATATTAACAACAAATGAAATATAATGTATACTATTATGAAAATATATTTATATTATCCTTTTGTTTATGCAGCAATGATGATCATGTGACATTTTTAGGTCCAAAATGGCGACTAACAGACCAAGGTAAGGCTCCTCATAAAATAAAAGCATTGTTGGAACCAATATTTTGCATATTCAGATAGTGGAGATGAGTATGTTTTCTAGTTTTGCTAGTGATCTATCCAGGAAACATACCTTTGTTCCACTGCAATGACTACAATAAAACTATATCATCATTTACTGACATTTAGCGAAAATCACTGACTTCAAATTCAATCAAAAACTAGTGAAAACACTGATGACGATATGTTTGCTTGTTATTCCAGTGTGAAGATTGCACCAGGGGCTGTAATCTGTGACGAGTGTGAGCTTGTTGGTGATATAACTATTGGTATGTTCCTTATTATATCGCCCCTATATTCGTTGCGCCCTAGGCTAGTAATTTCGTAATGTCCACCTTTGCCGTAATTTCACCCCCACCAGTATCTTTTCGCCCCAGTCTCATTAAAACTAACGCTTAAACAGATATATATGGTACTCGCTCGTTACGGTCTCAGGAAATCGCCATACGAGCGGCATAAATTTGAATTCCTTTGACCTCAGCCAATCACAGCCTTATCTAGATAAACGCTCAGGATCATTTGCACCTTTTAACATGCTGTGCAACATGACCAGAACGTTGTGTGTATTTTTATTGATTATTTTTATAAGAGAAATTACTATGCTAGGTTTACATTTCTATTCTCTAGGTGGTGTTAAATGTCTTATTTGCTTTGTTTAGGTGCTAGAACAGTCATCCATCCAAAGGCACGCATAGTTGCTGCGGCCGGACCTATCATCATAGGAGAGTTCAACATTGTAGAGGAACTGGTGGAGATAGTAAACAGGTGGGTCTACATCATCATAGGAGAGTTCAACATTGTAGAGGAAATGATTTATTTGTTTGTATTTCTCCGAACTGTTCCTTTTCCAGGTCAGATGAAGGCGGCTCTGACCATAACCAACAGGTGATGATTATTGGAAACAACAACGTGTTCGAGGTCGGCGCACGTATCCTTTAGCTGAATAACCATCGTGATGAACTGTACTGCCACAAGTAACTAAATAAACAATTAGCAATAGAAACTAAATGTTATGAATTTCTACTAGTCTTTAGAATACCTTTAGCATTGAGGGGAAATGGCATGGGCTAGTATTAATTTCAATCACTGAACAATGCTGTCAAATTTGCTTTGCTAAGCTGTGTTAACATGTGTCTGTACATATTTATATGGTTATTAGTTGCTAGCATACAGTGATAAATCCATTGTTCATTTCCTCAGTTTAGGGCTTGAAAGTAATGGCGGGAGCCTCATTGTAAAACTGATTTCCGGGTACAGGAAGGCTCCTAATAATAACTACGAGGATAAGCGGCAAGCTCATCAAACTGCCCATTAATTAAGAACCAGTTTAGAAAAAAACATTGTTCCCGTATTAGGTAATGGCTATTGTGGCTAGTCTACTGCAGGTGTAGTGATGTATGTGCGAAGCGCAGAGCAACACATTTGTACTAGTTTACGTGCTGTACCCACCACTTACCAGGCCTATTGTCTTAACTACTAAGAGTACTATGGTCAATTTGTGAAAGATTTCCTTCCTTAGCAAGTTCATCATTTGCTGCATGCATATTACTTAGAGTATGGAATTTGGCTGGATAGAATAATAATAAACATAATTTAAAAATAATAAATAATAAATAATAATAATAATATAACTATTATTATTATTATTATTATTATAATAGTGTTGTCAAATCTTTCTTACTATGACCATCATATGGACACATCTCCTTCATTCTTTAAAAAACAATTTATTCTCTTGCCAAAGTCATTAAATGACCAATTCCATTTCTTACCACAACTAACAATATGTTACCTCTCGTCAAATGCTCATACATACAGATGACAATACCAGGACCATTCTGGATTTCCAGGGAATACGTTCCATTTAAAATGCATATATTCAAAATGACAAATTATGCAGCTGAGTCCATAAACAATACATCGGAGAAGCCGATTTACCTTTCTAATCTAAATAAACATGCCTAGCGCCAATGTCTGTAGCATACTGTGGGAGATCGGTGGAAGTTCCTGCCAGAGATTGAACACTTCCTGGAACACTACATGGAACACTTCCTGGTCCATGTGTCTCTGGCCACCTCCACACTTACATTACCAGTGAACACCAGGGAACACCAGCCGACTGTAGATACTTACAGCAGAGGAGGACTGTGATTAAAGAGGAGTTGAGAAATGGGGCATATAGCGTACATGTGGCAGAAACATTTCAACCAAATAGGATTCCCTTCAACGGAATAGTTTGGACATGCTCCATTAGCAATCATATTAACAAAATGGCAAACATGCAAGTTTTTATTATTTGAAAATGGGTACGTACAGTGTTACAGTCTTCAACAGTGCAGCAGAATGTGCAAGACCTGGGATAGTTGACATGCACATGTTCATACGTACTGGAAGCAGGTCTACATTAACTAATTCCGTGTTCATGGTGTACTATCTTTAGTTTCTACACATACATTCGTAATTGTATGTAACAACAAGAAAACATTAGTTTATTGCAAATAATGTAAATCCAGAAATTAATGCGAAAAATGCGACCGCCGTATTGTCGCATTTAATTGCTGCGCGTTAAAGGTAAGACTTGGAGGGAAACATGTTTGGAGACATGGGCGTTCGCATTTTATTAGTGTCGCATTTATGTCTAAAATCTAGAGGTCGCATTAAATTAGTGACATATTAATTTCATGATTTACAGTAATTAAGAATTATCTCTTTGATAAATGGAATTTACTGTAAAAAGAACTTGTCGAGAGAATTATTTGGATATCAATTTTGTAAAGATTGCTTCATTTTCAGATAAGGGACAAGATATTAAGAAACAGTCTGATTCAAAAGAGAAGCATGAAAATGTAAAAGGGATGGAGAGAAAAGATGTAATTGATACTGAAAGGAAAGAAAAGGATGATAAATGCAAAGATGGAGAGAAGAAAGTAGAAGAATTGAGCGAGTCTGATGCTATGGGTGAAACTCTGGTGTGTGTCATCTGTCAGGAGATCCTCCATGATTGTATCAGGTGAGTACCAGTATACCAGTGTACCAGTGTAATAGTGTACCAGTGTACCAATGTACTGTTTTATAGTACCCGTGGGAAACCTCAATGTCCTAGACCCGTGTTTGACTTCATTCCTAGATCTTAGTGGGACCATCTCCCCTAGGGAAGGGTAAAATTCTGAGCTTCGCTTACTATATTATAGCCCTTCACATCATTCCCCACCTAAATACGGCAGGAAGATTTAACCCTGACGGCAGAGTGAGTTGTCTCCCCTTGTGTAGACGTCAAAACATCCAAAATGGCGAAACATGCGCTGTAGAAGTTCGTGAGCGATATCTAAACTAAGTTTGGGATTGAATGTCAAACAGATAGGCCGTAATCAGATGTGAGATAAAAGCCTGTGTAGCCATTCAAGAGAAAAGGTTCTTGTTTTGATATGACATCCGTGTATGGAACCAGTGACAGTACCAACTTATATGAGGTGACGACGAGACTCGCAAAATATTTGTTGTTGTGAGTGCAAAGTAGGCAGAGCTTAGGGCGAATCTGATTGGCCTATGGATACTGACAGCAGAGCTTTAATCTCGGTTTGCCCAGAAAACGATACGTTTGCGGCCAAGGGGCCATATGTAGGAATCAGAGCTAGGCAAGATGGTGTGGGACCTGGGTGTCTTAGACCTATGAGAGCGTTTTTATAGTGTGACATGATATCCTGTGGTTTGCACATGATGATAGATTCCTGGATAGGTTTGATGAATATCTGCCATTAAGACTTGACAAAATTATTGTATTAAATGAAATAAAATTCAAGAGATCTAAAATTTCTGTTCCAGTCTTCAACCCTGCATGCATTCGTTCTGTGCTGGCTGCTATAGTGACTGGATGGAGAGATCTAATGTCTGCCCCTCAGTAAGTACAAGGTGTATAATAAACTATTTAATACATTTATTTGACTGCTTACGATCATGGTCACATTTACATGGTAAATCCTCAAAGTTTTAGAATACAGGTTACAATGTGAAATGGAGTTTGAAGTTCTTTCTTGTAATATTTAACATTATCATTTTTCAAGAAAACAAATTGTTTATTTAATAAATTTGAAATAAGACGAAACAATGTTTATATGCATCTGAGTTTCTTTAAAGTCAATTCCTATTGAATTTAATGTAAGAATGTCTAATTTCAGTGCCGCATGAATGTAGACCGCATAAACAAGAACCATATTGTGAACAACCTGGTAGAAGCATACCTCAAGGAACATCCTGGTACGTAGGGCCCAGACCATGGACTGATATTGTTATGTTCTGAAGGTTGATTTGCCCAGACCATGTATTGTTGTGTTCTGAAAGCTGATTTGCCCAGACCATGTATTGTGTTCTGAAGCCTGATTTGCCCAGACCATGTATTATTGTGTTCTGAAGCCTGATTTGCCCAGACCATGTATTGTTGTGTTCTGAAAGCTGATTTGCCCAGACCATGTATTGTGTTCCGA
>JAUTBV010157048.1:0-10270 GCA_032361325.1 Lepetodrilus fucensis | reverse complement strand
ACAAATGCATTTATTTTCAGGTAAAACCGTGCTAGACGACCATATCGGCCAACCAACTGTGATATTATGCCTTTAAAGTTAGTTATTATCCCTGTCACTATAAACTCATTATCAAATACCGGAAATAGTGTTAATAAAATAATACATAAATATACAACTTACGTCATGTTATATGACGTCATCTATACTTGACAGCGAGAAAAAAAAAATTAAAATATTAATGCACTGCTTCTAAAATGTAGACTAAAATCATTGTTGCATTATGTCAGACTAATAATGATTTAGGCCTATCCACTCAAATTGAAAATAGAGTGTTTTGTGTCAGTTTATGTACATGTATGGACATTGAATATAAAATGGTATAAAATATTTTTTAAATGTTTTTAAATTAAAAATTCTTAATTCTTCTTATTAAGTCAGAGTGTGATCTCCAGCAGTTGCCATGTTAACTTTGTATGATAATGGAATATACTAATGTAGGCATACTAATGTAAATTATGTATGCTCATTGGCAGAGTATTACCGGGAGTTCCTGTACTTAGGCCCACCCAAAATTTGGCCCATGTGCCTAAGAATGAAAGCTCTATCCGTATTTAGGCCCATGGGCTTAAATTAGGAATCAATATTAGAGTTTAATCCCATGTGCGAAATAAGTTCCTTGATCTGAAAAGTAGCATGGGTATTTCGGATGATACACTGAAATGTAGCGTTCATTGGACGGTAGATTACGCATCAAGGACAGCAAGACATAATATGTTGTTTCAATTAAAATAAGTGCCAACTATAATATTGTGTCTGTTTTTCACATCAGAAACACAAAACATATATATACTAGTAATGGGTACTTCCGAATTTAAGAACTGGGCCTAATTTCGGATTTAAATATTCCGTCCCAAAAGTGACATTTTCCGTAATTAAGCCATGGGCCTAAATACGGGGACTACTGGTATTATTTAAGCAGCTAGTATACTGACGGCTGACGCGTTTCATATTTCAAGAGTTGTGTGTAATGGCCGCTGGAGGCGAAATGACTAGTGAGCAACATGTAGGGGACGATACACCTTTTACCCTTGATGAGCCTACGATTTGAACCCGCAGGTTCTGAGCGGGAGAATGTCACACGACTTGTGCACTCGGTACCTGATTATGAGTTCATAAACATAACAGTTACAGACGACCATATGACTGCAAAACATCACTCATTTTCTGTATGTGTACACTTTGCATACAATTATATCCCGATACAATTCACAATATAGATATGAATTAGAGAATAACCCACTCGATACGAGTGATTACGGAAAATATGTACCGAGTGACTTCTAACATTAATTTCACGAGGGATATTTTTTCCGTAATCACTCGTATCGAGTGGGTTATTCTAATTATTCAACATTATCATTTTATTGGAATAAATCATGATAAACTACCGAAAAACAACTTGATTTAGAGAGAAAGCTATAGTCCGCTGATGAGCATTCGTCCGCCTATGACATCAAAGTCATGACGCTAGGTCATTGTCTGGCGACGACGTCACAGTCATCAAATTATGCATAATCCACACTGTTGATTATGCTATCGTTAATACACAGTAGAAATCCACCACGTATGTTGAATAAAACGTTATTACAATTTTGTAATAACCATTACAATATTGTAAATTATAATAATGTTATGATAACATTGTGTGTTTGTCAGGATATTATTCTTTCTAAATCTGTATAAAATAATAGTTAGAATACAACTGGAATTTATTAATTTGTGTTTTGTTATTACATGAGAAAAAGAAAGCTGTCTTAAATAATGTGTCTACTGAATACATTGCTGATTAATGATGACACAGGTATTTAACGCGCTGTTTGACATTCATGACGGGAGTGTCCGGGAGAATGGGTTGGCGTACATGACTACACTTCCATGCAATGCCGGTGTGTGTACACACACATATCTATAATCTGGGTCTGCTCAGTCCTAGCATTAGTCCTAACCTTGCCTACTACACTGGCTCACTGACCTGTGACCTATCTCCATGGATACCTAGCTGTACGTACTTATATTCCCTGTGGAGGAGAGTAGACTACACACACATGCACATATACAAATGCACTCATAAATACATGCATATACACACACACACACACACACACACACATGCAGGCGCGCACACACACACCCATGGACAGTATATACACACACTCATACAAATGCACTTTATGCACACATAAACACATGTACACACACACACACACACACACACTATTTACACATGCACTAATTTATACACACACACACATATTGTGTACATCCACTTACACATGCACACACACACACATACACACACACAATATAATTTAGATATAAAGTAGTAAACATACAAATTATAAGTTGTATTGTTATAACTCGTGTACAAACTGTATTATACTTCCTGATGGACACTACATTTAGCCAGCTCATGTCCGATATTGCCCATTCTAAATATTGTTATAATAAATATTATTGTCAATTGATTATGTATATTTGTCTTTAATGCTTCTATTATTGCAGGGTTAAAAATTAACACGTTAGCCCGGACCATTTCTCACAAGGACTAGTGGAAATGTATTACATTTGTTACTTGTATCGCTATTCGCGCTAGTAAGTTTTATAGTGGCTATCGCTGTTAACCTACTACTGACTAGTCAATTTGGGTGAGATCTACCAATACAAATGAACACAATGACTCAGTAATACTATAGGCATATTTGTAGTAGGCCTACATACTATTGGAGCTGTTTCGTTCCCTTGTTTCTAAAGAGTCACTCCCAGTCTCTTCTTGTATTGCCTTTGAGTTAATTATCTGATTTCACATTTACATATTTGTAGACTATTAGTTGCACCTACTCTGTCATGCAATGGTGTAGCCAGAACTAAAATATAATGCAGGTCGACATGACACGTTGCAAAGGAAACCTGCAGAAATTGCTTTCTAAAGACAAAATTATCTGCAGACACGAGACTGTGGCTTATACTTTTATATACGCCCCTGATGTCCCTGAAGTAGTACCTTGTAAACACCATGTAGCATTCCGCCTATCTGATATTCTATACCAGTGCAACTAGAGTAGAGTATCAATAGAAAGTTCAATAAAGAACAAATTAATAAAAAGAAGCCAAACAAAGCTATAAATATATTTCATAGATCTTTTAGTATTTCACAGTTTTCTAATTTAAAAAATATTTCCAGGTGATTTCTGTGTCGCCAAGTTCGAAATTGTGTGATATGATGACACGCGTATACCAGCCAGATAGGATTCAGGTCACATCTCGGAGCAAGGCTTAATTTATTTAACAATCAGACAGAACATATCTAAGATTACTTGCACTGTAACGCTGCAGTTTGACTTGCAGTAAGAATTCTGCGCTGTGTGACATCGCGAGTCGAGTTTGAGGGGAAGTCCAGTAAAATCTATTAATAGCCCGCTGTGGGATGTAAACACGCGGTCTATTGGACCGAGTTACTCCAGCCACGGAGTTGTAAAGTTGACCTTGAGCGTGCAGACTCTCGCAGCTGGTAGAGTGGTAGGAATGCGCAGCCTGATTCCGTAGAATGCTAATATAGTAATAATAATGATCGAAGCACGTTTTGTGTTCATCCAGTGTCATACGTTCGCTATTATATGCAAGGTTATCAATAGTTATGAGGAGCATGTTACAAACTTGTTATGACAACATACCGAATACACATTTCTCCTTGTTTCAACTAAAAGTATTCCCAATCAATGAGTTATATCATCATAATGAAAATGCTTTGTTCACTAAATGTTCATAATTGTGATTGTTTGTGTGGTTTGTGTTTCTCCAAACATTAATACGACCTATAAGTCATCTATGATGCATGTGTGTCAATGTTTAATAGGACAACCATGACATAATTTTGATTGTTTATTTTTTATATTTCTCCGAATATGAATACAAGTTAGTGATTGAAATGGTATGAGTATATGCATGTCAATATTTAATATTTAATATTTAATAATATTTAATAATAATAATAATAATAATAATAATAATAATAATAATATGAGTCGTGACACTTATCACATTATACCGGTAGCTGACAGTTATTTGTGTTCATTATATAATAGGATTCCGACAAAATGGCAAGTTCAGTCATCTGAAGCCAGACACCAGCAGATAAGCTTTGTGTTATGTTTGCTTTGTGATCATTTGGAGCAGATATAAAGATAACCGTTGTTACATTTTGACAGACAATCTTTGCAGGTCGTAGCTGATTGCATGCAGTTTGTGTATTATTTTATGGAAAGTTTATGTGGCCCTTCAGAAATGTGTTGCTAAGATACCTAAGTGTGATATTGCGTTTAATAATAATCAGGTGCGTAGCTCCCTATACCATGTATACGCAGACACATTAATTTCCTAGCTACTTTTTCTTTTAAACAGAACATATCGGTAAGCATGTTACAGTTACAGTACTTGTGAACCTATTTTAAAATACTCCTAGTTACGCACCTGATATTGTGATAATAATGTGTTATACTCTCTGGTTTTCATTTGAAATTTGTTTATATATGGTATTTCAGGTATCGACAGTTTAGTTTTGATAACTTTTGTATGCGGGTACCATGGTATTTATTTTCCAAGACTCGTAATTTATAGGTTGATGTATCCAATAAGTGGAATTCATAACATCAGGTTGATATTAGATGCTAAAGACATATCTAATTATTACAATAAATTCAAGGAATATATATGCTCTTGTTTATCTTCTATAAAGCATATTACTTGACCAAATCTGGTAGTTGTTGTTCATTATTGTTATTTGTTTTTTCCTGCTTGAGATTTCTAACTTACATTGAATATCTACTAAGTTGTATACATTTCATATTGAATTTTTCAGAATGGGTTTTCTAAGCTTTTTGAAAGATGTAAATTGTGCTGTGCGAACATCTAACATAGATATCAATCTGGATTTATACACATTATTTATTAAGATCAATGTAGAGGTAATTAATTGTAGAGAGTTGTTTAGAGGAATGCCTTATTTTGACAATGTAAGCCATGATCACAGCTGGTACGTTAACCCTTCCTCTGCTGGATTAGGCACGGGTACAGCTCTTTTGGATGGAGAGGGTTAATATGATGTGACTGACTACATTAGCAATTTGTGAAATATGTAACAAATGTAGGGGAAAACCCGAGTTCTATTTATACATGTTATATCCCCCATTTCGCAAGCTAGTGAGAAATGTGAATCGGTTTGGTTTTAGCTGATAAAATGAAAAAGGGAAGGTGGATTGTTAGCAATAGATGTCAAGCATACAATCAGCATTAAATCAGCATACAATCAGCATACAATCAGCATACAATCTGCATATATTGCAGATCTGTGCATCAATTTAATGTCATCATCTTACTATATGCTGAGACATCATTTTTATATAGGTAAACAGTTTGTCTTTCACAGTTTCATGTTTCGCCAGTTGAACATGGTTGAAGAGGTATATTTAGATTTTGATTAGATAACGTCCAGAATTCTCAATTCTCAGCCTAAATATATACTGTAAATCATGAAATTAATGCGAGCAGAATATTAATTAGAAAAGTGCGACCAGCGTACTATTGTCGCATTTAATTGCTGTGCGTTAAAGGTAAGTACCGGGAAAAAACATGTATGGAGACATGACTGTTCGCATTTTATTGGTGTCGCATTTATGTCTAAAATCTAGATGTCGCATTAAATTAGTGACACATTAATTTTGTGATTTACAGTTTGTAACTTGGTAGAGGCAAATGGAATGTTCTTATTATCTCAAAGAATTCAATGCACTGGGTTTTCAATAACTTGAAATGCATAGCTGCATCATTTTGAAGTGTTGACCTGCATGCCAATGAAGTGTCATCTCTGTCCACTATGTTGTTTGTTCAAAGTCATCCACAGATGTTTTACAGGTGCTGATGTTTCTGTTCAGACTGCTAGATAAGAGAATGTTCTGAAAATACTGATGTTTTTATATTCAAAATGTTCTGAAAATGCTGATGTGTATATGTTCAGCATGTTCTAAAAGTGCTGATGTGTTTTATGTTCAGAATGTTCTACAATGTTTTTATGTTCAGAATGTTCTACAAATGCTGATGTTGTTATGTTCAGAATGTTCTAAAAGTGCTTATGTTTGTGTTTCAGACTGTGATGAGTTGAAGGTGATGCCATGGACCGGGATCAAGCTCAGGCTATAGCCGGGTGGGGATGCCCAGGGATGCCGGAGGTGCAACAGATGCATGCCGATGCCATGCAGGATCCGGCATACCTGGCATCAATGGCGGCATACAGCTTCCCTGGGGGAAGTGTCCAGGCAGGCATCGCAAGCCAGCAGAGTAGCCTCCCTTCATTTGGCAATATGTCCGGAATTGGAAGTCCGGGTAATGATATGGCTATGTCGTACCCAAGTCCAGAGAGTGCGAGCGTCGACTTCAATCGAGGAGTAAACACGATGAGTCCGACCGACGCCCAGTTGAACCTGAAGAGAAGGATCAGCCAGTTGGTTCAGATGAGAGCCATGCACCAGCAAACCATGTTCGGACCTACCAGTCGCCCGGGGGGAAACGGAGGGTTTGAAAGTCCGTCGGCGCTGTTGCGTGCGCAATCAATGCCACAACTGGCAGGGGGAGACAACCTCGGAGGAATGGGTGACCAGATTGAAGAAGCATTGCTATGGAAAGCGCAGTCACAGAAGGTTGGTTTAAAGTTTATAAATGTTTTAGTGTTACTGAATGTTCAAGTCATAATCATCTCAGGTGAAAAGTCTATGGCGTTAATCTTACGCCTGGACTACAGGTTCATGAAACACAGGCCATTTCCATTCTTGCAAGACCAATCAGATCGGTCATCATAGTGGGAGTTGAGCAATCAGATGCACTGCTTGGCTTCCATGTTCACATGTCTACCTTCACTTAACCTCCTAAAGGCAACTGGAGATGCTGAATTGAACAGTGCTAGTGATTATGAATCCATTATCTGTGTACTTTTCAGTGTCGTCTTTCTTGCAAGCGTAGCCAGGTATGATACAAAATGCTCCTACTTGTCTTGGTCAGAAGAGTTACCCATTTGGCTCAGTCGGTAGAGCATTGGACACACAATCCAGCAACTTGGGTTCGAATCCCAAGAGCGGCATGGTTGTCTGTTAACATTGATATCTGTGAATTCTTGGTCAGTGCATCCCAGGCTACGATAACTAGACTGAAGAGATTACTGGAGTCCAGTAAGTCCGGACATTTGTACAATAATTAATTCATTACTCTCCGGACTGTTTGCTTGATGATGTCTATGCAACGGGATACTATGAAACTACCGGCCTGCACAGGTATGATAGATTATGTATACAGTGTGTGCAGTGCTTCTAGTTACTGGTATAAAACCACATCAATCATGCACAGTGACCTGAAGTCTCATCAGATAGCAGTGGTAGAGGTCACGTAAGGTTCAACCAGCAGGTACTAGTATATCAGAGCTGTAGTATATATGCAGTGGCAGGCATATGTAGCTTGCAGTCCATCTGCTATAGCCTTGGTGCTATCTTTCAGTGGAACCAATGACCCTGCATGAGCCTCTCAAGTATCTTTGAAAGGTCTTTCATTATCTACCATGATCAAAAATGTAGTATGGTTGTTTTGATGACGTTTTCAGTATAGTTTATCAATGTTGAATACAAACCAGGGTATCGTTTCTCGAAGCTCTCATATCCACTATATGAGACCATAGCGCTCTCGTAAGTGCACGGTCCCCTTGTGTTAGAGATGGCTACGAGAATCCTTATGGTCTTGTAGTAAAGACGCATAAGAGTAGTAAATATATGAGAGCTTCGATAAACAATACCCAATATGTTATTATCTGGTATACATGGTATACAATGGTATACATGGTATACAATGGTATACAATGGTATACAATGGTATACATGGTATACATGGTATACAATGGTATACAGCAAGTTTCTCAATAGAAAAAGGAGACAGACGTAGCTGTTAGCTTCCAGTCAGAGATTCAGTCAGAGATTCAGTCAGAGTCAGAGACAGAGATTTAGCCTGATTCAGTCGCACCCCATCTGACTTTGTTTATGTCTCGTGACCCCATTTCTCAGACAAGATAAATGTAGCGAGAGCATTGACCTTATAAGGCCTTGACCTTGTAAAATGTGTACTCGCTGAAGGGGGTGGCGTAATGCTTTTTGAATAGATCTTGATCAGATGTGCAGGCACTGACACGAGCATTCCTTACTAGGTGAAAGTTGATGTAATGCGTATTTTTATCTAACTACTCCAAGTGTGTTACAGCTGTCCTCTTATAACCATTGTCACTTGCCTCTATTTACTGTGTTGATTAACATAATTTTATTTGATAATATATACATGTATAATGTATAATGTTTTTTATTGTAGAATACATAAATCATTAAATGTTGTGTTTAATAAATACTTTATTAACTTATCTTTTTGACTAACATAAAATTTAAGTTTTTAAGAACACGAAATGGTTGTTGGATTCTGTTCAATAGTTTCCATTGGAAAGTATATTATCACGTTGAATTAATAGAGTATTTGGGTTAATTAACTAAGTGTGACACATTTAGATATTATACATTAATATATGGTATGTTGTACTACGTTACTTACTTTAGTAACAGACTATGGATAGTCTACATAGTCTAGGGACAATCCCAAAATGCCCAGTGCCTAAGTCAGCCTGGCGAGAGTTAAACCAGTTCAACTTGGGTTTCCTGTACACAGGTAACAGCATGGACTACATTGAGTTCCTGTTTAGTATGGTATTATAGTAGTAGGTTGTGCAAGGAGGTTTATGGTGAATACCACATTATTCTCAAAGGCCTATGGTGAAGATAAGGCTGGGGAAGTATTTACTGTCAGGATTTAATGAGCGTTCCAGATGGAAGCAGTGTTTTCATCATCAGGACCTCCCGTCTGGGAGGGGTAGTCTGGGAGGGGGGGAGGGGTAGTCTGGGAGGAGGGGTAGTCTGGGAGGGGTAGTCTGGGAGGGGTAGTCTGTGAGGAGGGGTAGTCTGGGAGGGTAGTCTGTGAGGAGGGATAGTCTGGGAGAGAGAGCCTAGGAGGGATAGTCTAGTGGTACCAGAGGGTTAAAGGAGAGGATAAGTACGGTAATGGAAACCTTTCTGAGTATGTTTCATGCTCAAAATTTGAGTTGAGCATGAAATCGTACTCAAAAATGTTTCGTAATCTCTGGGACTGATTTCAGTTTATATTCATGAGGGAGTCGTGGTTTGCACTACATGCTGCACATACACACTGATGCTTATGGTTGGACACTATGGTTAAATTCAAACTGCGACTGCAGACCTATGCAGCTGTATGACCATAATGTACTTCAGATAACATTGTATACATGGTATACTTTAACCCTCTTCATGCTGGAGGCAACCAGAAATGCCCTAAAGAGCAGTACCTGTGCCTAATCCATCAGGGAGAGGATTAAGGAAGTACATGTAATTAAAAACACAAATACTTCCTAAACTTAAAGCATACTAAGAAGAATAATTTTACTGATGATTATGCAGAATGATTTTCCACCAAAGTTCCAGAAAATTATGTAACTTGTTGCCTGGTAGTATATATAATACTTGTGTACACAGTTTAAATGTACAAGTTTTCAGGAAAAAATAGTTTTACCAAACCATGATTCTATGCCTTAAATAAAGTCAATTTGACACTGTGTTTTGAGATTGATAACTATATTACTTTGGGCATAAAGACCACACAACATATTAATACTGTATCTATATATAGAAGAGACTAATCTTGTCGTGCCCGAAGTCATTCTTGTCCATGCACTTAATATTACAGCACTTGTCACGA
This sequence comes from Lepetodrilus fucensis, assembly GCA_032361325.1. Classification (NCBI taxonomy): domain Eukaryota; kingdom Metazoa; phylum Mollusca; class Gastropoda; order Lepetellida; family Lepetodrilidae; genus Lepetodrilus; species Lepetodrilus fucensis. The sequence continues at coordinate 388 of JAUTBV010157048.1, read as the reverse complement.
AGTCATTCATGTCCATGCATGTCATATATAGTGCTTATCACCAGAGAAATCCGGATAGTGACTGGATTAGTAGCTATGTCCTTTATCAAATATCAGAGAGATCTAGCGGCCTGTATGTATGACTATGATGACCTTTGGCCTCTGTGGCCTGGCCCCAAGATTATAAAACATTTTTAAGTACAGATTTCATACTCGACTCAAAGTTTTGTTAACAAATCTCGATATAATATTTGAGCTAGAGCATGAAAATCGTATTCAAAACGTTTCGCAATCTCAGGGAATGTACACTTTTCCTTGTTAAAAATGTACTGCTATTTATCACATAACATAGCATGTTTGAGTGCAATAACACCCATGCAATAAATAATAAATATTGCACTAGTGCAAT
>JAUTBV010157037.1:0-10270 GCA_032361325.1 Lepetodrilus fucensis | reverse complement strand
ATAGTTGTAATTTTGTTAATACAAAAACAGGACAACCTCGAAAACATGAATCCTCGAAACCTCTTTGTATCTCCGACAACGAAAAAGCCGCACCTCAAATGTTTTCCGGTATACAGTATTCATATATTCATCCAGGCTGTTCAAAGTCGAAAACAGAGTTCTACATAGTGATCCCAGGGTATTTGACGGAGGTTAGTGTAGTCGTAATGGCCTGGGTTTTCGAGGATGCATCAACAGATGTGACTGTAAATTATTTGAATGCTATAAATATACTACTCAAAATCTGCTACTGATCATACCATTTTTGTAAGAAAACATTACCCATAAGTATTGATATAATATAATGTATAATACCAACCCTCTCCGTGCTGGAGGCAACTGGAAATGCCCTATAGAGGTGTTACGCAGTGCCTAATCCAGCAGGGAGAGGGTTAATAGCAATCCTAGCACATTTTGAGTAGTCTATATATCCTGAGATGATGGATGCTAGAGTATGAACCAACTCTGCAAATGAACCAAGATGTAATTTCCCTCTGAATTGAGGTACCGACATGTTTTTGAATGGTGTTATCAATGTGTACTGTTCGTATACAAATTTAACTACAAGCCACTAGCCTTTTTGGATTTAATTTAGCTTTTATATTTATATATAAGAATTTCCAAACATTTACATATTCTAGTTAATCTTCAAGAAAGCTCTTATCATAAGATACTTCATTTAGGCTATAGGTGTTTCATTCCCTGGTTTACTGATCTTCACATCTTGTCTTTTGGCCAAGGTACAACAAACAACTCGACTTGTCAACAGTATAGATTTAATGTTTGCACAACAATTTGAGAACATGTTTTCCATTGTTAAGTAAAAGTACTGTACATCTTAAACTGCAGTTTTACAACCTCCAAGAAACCTACCTAAAAAAATAACTTCTTTGGGCTTTATCAGTTCATTGGGACTCTTCCCCTAACAGAATGTGGGAAAATACATGCCCCAGACGACCAATGCAATAGCGAAGATAGGTCGCAATGGAATTATTTACCACATAGAAGAAAACGTAGTGAACTTATATTCTTCTTGTTCTATAAAATTCTGAATCTCATGCTGAATTCTTAAATTGAAATGTTTTTATGTTATAGCAAATGATGTAAAAAAGTGTGTAATCTCAGCATTTCACGACGTTCCAACTCGTCCGTCTCGTCCAATAATGCACACATTTATTTTCCATTTGGACCCATCGTTAACCATATTTCATTGGTTGGCAAGACATTACTACACAAATTAGCCGATTGGAGCAACATACTAACTTTGCAACCTGCAGACAATTCTACGGTCAATATTCAGCCGACCATGGAAACAAATGAAACAATGTACATTATCAACATGGGAGAACCAGACAGTTCTCTAGCTGTTTAAATATATGTTGTGTCTTTTTCTGACCTCCAGATGTTGCTAGTCGTAAAGCTTTCAGGAACTATTAATATCGGACCACCACAAACAACTAATAAATTTATGATATAATTAAAATAAACTCAACCAATGTTTTCACACTGTAACAAAGTTTTAATAATCTTTCAACATTGTCATCTTATGTAAACAGTTTCATAGACAATTTGAAGAGTACAGAAAAGGCAAAAAATAAATTACAACTTGACCACATCAGTGTTAAAAAAAAAGTAAACATTTTACCCCTGGATTTTGGAACTGAAGACATGACATCAAAGTTGCTAGTGAATCTAGAGATGCCATCTTGGGACATCTTACGCTGAAACAATCTGATGATGTCATCTCAACAGTCAGCTATAGATATATCCAGGGCTGAAAGGCTTTATATAGGATGCTATCACATAACACTTTTAGTTAGTACCATAACCTTGGTACCTGCTGGTACTAACTTGATCAGGGTGAAGATGGAGTTAGTCCAAGCCAGCTAGCATGTGATCGGGTCCAATCTTCACAAAAAGTGCCATAAATATGCTATGTCGAATGTAAAGCACACTCGACAGCATTATCTCAAAAATTGACTGAATTACTTCCAAAATTGATCAAATTACCTCCAAAATTGGTCTATTATTGAGCATTTCTCAAATATTGCTCGAGAAGCAAGTCACTTTAATTTTTGTTCACTGTTGGATTGATGTAATCATTGCTAAATTTTAAGGCAGTTCTGGTTGCTTGCAGTTTAAAAAAGGTTAATTCAATGAATGCTGGAACGGCTGCTTGAGACATTGACATTAATTTGTCTTCCAACACATTTTGTGAAGATGTTCTCACGATACACAAGGCTAGCTGGCATATTGTAATCACATAGCTTGTTGTTAACAGTGAGGACGAATAAGTGTAACAATGTAATCTTTAATAACGAGAAGCCAAAATAGTGTCTGCAGTGAATCATGCAACGTAACGATAACAATATGACCAGGAGTTTTCAAGTCTATAATAATAAATGTCTACAGAGGTGCAAGTATTCAATACATCAACATAAATAAATTCTTCAATTCGAAGATTTCAAAGGCTCTTGGCAATAACAGAGAAACAAATGTCCGCTTGTTCATAAATACTGTGTATTATCAATACATTCATTTACAACTAGAGAGAGAGAGAGAGAACAGAAAAAGTTAAAAGAAAAAGTTAAAACATAAATGGCGGATAAAGTGGGGTAGGTGGGATGAAGGAGGAGCAAAACGGGTTATATGAAACCCTTGCAGAAAGGAATTTAAACAAGGCTCGCCTGTACGAAGCGGCAGAACCCTATGGTAGCGTTATCTCCTACCTTGGCCATAGACTACACCATTGCCAGGGTGGGAGTTAAGGTCACCGTAGAGTGTCGCCGTGTGGTACAGGAGAGTCCAGACTAGAGGTAAGGGAGAGTCAGGTGATGCTCACAGACAGGCAGGAGGAAGCTCTTGTGTAGTGATGCAGAGTCTACATCGCAGCGCTCCCCCTCGGCAGTAACAACTAACAACGTGCCGAGCGGGTCGCTGCCATGTGGGTTTTTGTTTTTGGCTCCCCGACTGTCGAAGCAGATGTGAATTTGTTCCATCTGCTCTTCTGACCTTGGAAGTGGGCTTTGTAGGTTTAAAAAGTTGAACCATGAGAAATTGGAAGATGGGAAAATGAGTCCAAAAGCAGGGCTTGTTTGATGGGGTGGGGTGGGGTGGGGGTGGGTGGTAGGGAGTTAGCTGCGGAACTGTAGCTATAAGATGACCTGTTTACTATTTTGCTATCTATTCTGGCACCCTATAGCTCATAGGGTGCCAGAATAGATAGCAAAATAGTAAACGGGGCATCTTATAGCTACAGTTCTGCAGCTAGTAGGGAGTGTGAATTTGGGGATACTATCGCCCACTTGCTCCACTTTGTTTCATTGCTTAAATCTTACCAGTATCACAATTTGATAACAATGAATATTTACATGCATGTCAAATTCTTGGTGATGTTATAGTTATTTTCTCCTCAAAAAGGCTTTCATGTTGATATATGAATAATATATCAAATCTTTCGTTTTTTTTATCTTTCGTAAATTTTGTATCCACCGGACAAAATACATTGGGGTTGACCTCCCACTTTGAGACATTCCATTACGAGCGTGTCCTGGTTGCAATTTAATGTGATCTCTCTGTCGCCACTGCTGCATTCGGAAAAGCAAGCCAAAAACGATATACAAGAACGTACACACATTACCATTGTCAAGAACAATACCGTACCAAAATCCACTGGGTCCTTCCACGTAGTGGACACTACCAAGAACCAGCTGCACAGACAACAATAAATATTGCAACCAATTATCCACTAGCATAACCATGTGAAAGAATATCGACACCAGGCACCCCATTCTCAAAGAATCTGCGTTCTCGCTGTGGAACGCTCTTCTTGTGCAATTTCTTGACGCCCTCCCTTTGACTGTATATAACACAATTTTCCGACCAGATATACTGAACTATCCACTTCCAACACAGCCAATAGGACTGCTTACATACTGAGACAGAAACGTGCCGATTATTCAAATCATCATCAAATATGGCAAACCTCGTTTTAAGACGGAAAGGTTTACAATTTCTCTGAGAATGGGTTACCTTCCAGTGCTGAGAATAGCCCACATGGGGCGACTGAACTAGTCCGACAGGTAAAGGAGGCGAGTGGATGGATGGATGGATGGATGGATGGATGAATCCACAGGCGCTTGCGACAAATACTGGATATCCTAGTAATAGTATATTATAACAAGGGTAACCAGTATTTGTGACACTCGCCTGTGGATGTGTGGATGGACGGATGAATGGATGGGCCGACAAGATGGCCATCTGCCCATACCACAGCAGAAGTGAACTACATGACGTCAGGACCGACTATGTCTAGTCTCGGTGTACATCCAGCATCTCATTTGGCTAACCAACCAACCAGCCAGCCAGCCAGCCAACCCACCTCGCGTAACTGACTGACAGACAATCCAATACTTGCGTATGAATGTTTATGCACAACTAAAGGACCACGATCTAAGTCAAGCATCTGCTCAGTCAGTGCAGTCGACCTCGGCAGCAGCAGATTGTATAAAGCCGATATCGAGCAAAGACGACTGTCGCGTTCCGAGAACAATTTTTTTTTAAAGCAAACAATCGCATATTAGCTTCCCATATATATATTATTCTCTTTTTTTTTCCTCCAACATTCTGTGTACAATAATTTACAAATCCCAATCCATCGTTCAACAACAATAACGTAACAGGATTGCTAAGAGCATAACAAGCTTTAGACCTCTTCGTCCATAATCACACTATTTTAAAACCAACTTTTAAAGGACTACATGACTGTAGATGTGCTCAAACAATGCTGGGAAGTTTGCAACTCTCCACGCGAGGTCGTGACAACACTGTCGGCTTGACCCGGAGGCGCCCGGCAGTTGCCGCGGCAACCTGGGGAGCGACAAAGGAAATGTGCTTAATAAATCTCCTCGGTTTCAGATGAGTGATGTCCGTATCAAACATAAAAAACTGAGAATATGAGCATATATGAAGATGGGCGTATTGTGGAGGGGCTGAAGAACATGAGTAAGATGAAGTGTCACTGCAAGCCGTTGTCGCCATCTAGGCACTCAATATGTTACAGCTTGGCTTGCCAATGTTAAGGTCTCTCGGTAACAGCAGACTGTTGTCACAATGGCTCAGTTTAAAGCGTGAACGTCCCATCCCGCCTGCCTCCCGTCTCATCGTTCCCCTTCCGGCTCTCCGTGCAGGGGGGGGATGAGGGAGTGAGGGAAGGAGGGGGTGGTCTTCCTTTGGCGATTCAGCTGGCAATCTGGCGAGGCTCGTGACCGCTTTCGGAAGAGCCGCTTCGCTCTCTACGGGGACATCCACTGCTACAAACTGATGCTCTGCGGGAACGGCCGCTTTTCTCACTATCCAAATCTCTCTCCTGCTGCTGCGTCTGATAACTGTTGATGATGATGCTGCTGCTGCTTCGCGCTTTATAACTTCTAGGGACACCGAATACCGACTCAATCTGAACTTGTTTTTTTTTTGTTATAATAAATGCATTATCAAACGAATAATGTGCTGTGGGCCCCCCTGTCGAACTGTCTCTCAACAACGATCCCCCCCAGTTCGCAGCGGTTAAGAAAGGTCCACAAACAAACGACGTACGTACGTACAAACACACGACACGTGCCAGTGCTGGCTAGACTGACTGATGGCAGTCAGCCTGGCTTCGAACAATCTCCCCGTAACACGCCAAGATTGGCGGACTAGGCCAAGCACATTCCCTCTGTCACACTGGATCAATAGCTGTGTGTGTAGGGTGGGGCGGAGGAGCGTACCGCCACGTCTTATTGGCTGCCCTCCTTCTTCCCGGACTTGTCCACAAACTCCGACAACGTGTCGCGAAATCTCGCCCAGGATCGCTCAGGAATGGTGATGGCAGTACGGAAGTTGTTCCTCACCTGAAAGTAGACATCAGCAGAGAAGTTTGAAAAATAAAATTTAAAATATATATATATTTTTTAATTATTTATATTTCTTTTTGGAGGGGGAAAATGTAGCAATGCTGTTATTAAACCTCTCCCTGATGGGTAAGGCACTGCTTTTTGGGGCTTCTCACGCTGCCATCAGCTTGGAGAGGGTTAAAACTGCAAGCACTGTTTGTAAATATACAGTACCAACAAAATAAGGACAATGGCTGGATGTAAAAACAAAACAATGAGTCATGCAAATGTACCAAATATAAGCCAAAATGAACACTGCGAATGTATCCAAGCCAAAATGTAATTTTAAAATGAACAGTACTCAGCCCACAATGAATCATGCAAAGGTACTCAACCAACAATGAATCATGCAGATATCCCCAACCCACAATGAACCATGCAGATGTCCCCAACCCACAATGAACTGTGCAGATGTCCCCAACCCACAATGAACCATGCAGATGTCCCCAACCCACAATGAGCAATGCAGATGTCCCCAACCCACAATGAGAAATGCAGATGTCCCCAACCCACAATGAGCAATGCAGATGTCCCCAACCCACAATGAGCAATGCAGATGTTCCCAACCCACAATGAGCAATGCAGATGTCCCCAACCCACAATGAACCGTGCAGATGTCCGCAACCCACAATGAACAGTGCAGATGTCCCCAACCCACAATGAACAAAAGTAGCAATAAAAGTGCACACAAATGAGAATGTGGTGTAGCCAAGCATCATAGCTGCACAAAATCACTTTAGCTGTGGCTGCATGGAATGTCTTTATTCGCCATTCCACATCTGTTCAATGTGCTAATACGACTATGACGATATATTTTCTATCGGATGATCGCCAAGATTCACCTGTTTTTCATTTTTTTTCGACCGGGGTATAGATGCAGGTTAAGAAAGAACAAATTACAAATTCCTCAAAAACCAAAAACGGAGAGAGAAAAAAATAAAAAATAAAAAATTAATTACATATCACAACGGATCAAGTTTATTATGAAACCAAATTGTTTTATTATGCATGTTATCCTCAAAAACCCACAACGGAGAAAAAGAGAAAAGAATTATTTGTTTTCATTCTATAAAGTTTATTATGAGATAATAACAGTAGTGAAAATTGTTTTATTATGCATGTAATATCAGATAGATATATACAAAACCCAAAATAACTGATGGGAGAAGAAAAGAAAAACAAAATGATTTCTTACCACCAGTATCTTTAAAATGTCAATAACCACATGAGAATGTTTCTAAATTAATTTGGTCTCTTCCGAACCTAGACTCGTAACGCATACAGATTTGGCAGTAACGTCCCGAGTTTGGCAGCTATGGTACTCGGCTGTGTGGAGGGGAAAACACTAGAGACGCCAGAGTGCATGTCAGCTAAGTTAAATACAAGACGACTAAGAGAAAAATAGACAGAGAAAAAAATTAACCAAGACCTAAACATGGCCGCCATTTTACCTGTGGGCTGGACCTAGACATGTAATTCCGATCTGGTACGACCTGAAATGAGATTGACACGGTTTAGCGCTTCAGTCACAACTTTGCTGGGGAATAATCCGACGGACTTTTTTTTCTTTCTTCGTTAAAAATTATTATCACCTACGCAGGAGCTAAGATTGTGTTCCGAGATAATATCGCTTCTATCAAATTTAGCTGACATGTATTCTGTCTGCCTCGTGGTGAAATAATTTTGAAAGGAAGGGAGGTAATTCTGAAGGTAAGATAACTCTTGTTCTCAAATATCTGCCAGCTCCCCTTTAAAAAAATTAAAATATTAAAAGATTCCAGTCACTTTTCTCTCTAGATTTCAGGACCAGCTAAAACTGCCTTTATACTGGTAACCATAAACCTGGACTGATTCTTTTCTACAATTGTTATCTTCATTTTCCACGGATAAAATTGAAATGCAGCTTTCATCGATAGTAATTTGTTTGAATGAGCTTGAAGCACTGACAAGAGCAGCAAATAAACGATTGTATTATTCGCTAATTGTCGGGATACAAAATGACTCATGAATGTTCTTCATTTGACAAAAAAAATATAAAAAATAATAAAGAAAAAAAGAAAAAATAATAACAGAACTCTCCCTCTCGATAAAGCAAGTCCACATGCTTTTCCATGCAAAACAAAACACAGTTTGATGATGATGAAAATGGTGGTGCATGATGATAAGCATGACCCAAAGTATTTCTATTTATTCAAGCCGATGATATAAACAGAATATAGGAGATGGCGCATCTTTGAGAAATGATTGAACCGATAGAGGAAGCTATTCTGATCCATGTGTTGATGATGACGAGGCCTGCGGTTCATGATACAGGTCATACTGTAGTCCTGGCCTAAATCAGGTCATACTGTAGTCCTGGCCTAAATCAGGGCATACTGTAGTCCTGACCTAAATCAGGGCATACTGTAGTCCTGGCCTAAATCAGGGCATACGTCCTGATTTTAGTACAACAGGATATGACGTAAACCTAAATTTACTCCAGACTACTGTTAAAACCTTTTCATGAAACGCAGGCCAGGCGACTTGATTTACGCAGGTGTATAATAAAGTCCAACATATAACACTAGGAATCATTATAGTAATTCAACATATGAACACATTACATAGATGTAAACATTTCCATAAAATGCAAAAGATATATACTAATATAAAGCACCTGTAAAGCATGTTCTGCATACATAAAATATAATGTATGCACATGGACAGTTTCCATTCTGAAATAACCTCTCAGAAATCACATCTCCAGATAATTAAAAATACAGTTTTAAAATTTTTCTCTGGATATACAAGGTCCCAGTAATTGTGGTTAATCAAGCTAGGAAACAGTCAGAAAACTGTATGCTAAAGATTATTGAAATAGTGTCCCTTCGCCTGGTAGTCTGTGCTGTGGGTTTCATATACCAATACATAGAGAAGATAAAATATGAACAAAATACTGTACATTCAGTGCTGAATCAAGGGAGGTAACTCAACACTGTATACATACCAGCATCATCTATTACATCCAGGTTGTCTTCTTTTTTATTTTAAAGAGCTTTCTAACTTTAAGATATTTTTTAAAACTTATCAATACTCTGGCTGTCACCCTGAATGCAAAGATCAAATGACACAAAAGGAAATGATACGGTCCAGTGTCTCATATCTCTTACAAGACCATAAGCACTCGTATAGATCTCTTATCTATCTCCCTGCTGGATTAAGCACAGACACTGCTCTTTAGGGCATCTCTGATTGCCTTCAGCATGAAGATGGTTAAACATGGCAATCAGGCACTTATGAGAGCGATATGAGACCTTTGAGAAATGATACCCAGATACACAATTCCACGTACTGCTGCACTCGATTACCATGCCGCTCTTACTTATAGATCCAAGGGACAACAGCGCTCGTGCCTCACCAAGGATACGGATACCTAGGATACGAAGAAATGTCGGCCATCTTACCTCTGACACTCGCATGTACACCCCTCGTCGGTTGGATCCTACGTCAAAATAGAACATCTTGTTTTCTACCCGCATGGACCTGGACTCGGGAAGCTCACTCTGGGGTTCTGAAAGCAGAAACATGGCACGTGTTGTATTGTTTGTCAAGGTTTACTTGGTTCGGCAACATGCATTTGATATCACTTTGGAGAAAATAAAACATAAAGAAAATAAAAAATAAAGAAAATAAAAAATAAAATAAAATAAGAAATAAATAAATAAAATTAAAATGTACAAGAAAATGAAATAAACAAAGAAAGAAATGAGTGACTGAATGATTTAAGGCTTTCTTCAATCATAAAAAAATATAGGCAAATAATTTTCGTTTGTATTTGTGATTCAACCGGATGTCAACTAACAAAATGTGTACCCAACAAAAACTGATGATGGCATACAATGAATGAATGCTTTACGTCGCGGCAGGAATGATAACATACAAAGCCCCCCTCACCTTGATCATCTGTACCATACTCGTCGAGCAGCTCTGTCAGTGCGTCGCGGAACTCAATCATTCCCTGGGCTGGGATGGCAATCTGGGACCGTGGACCTCCGCGAGGAATTGTCTGGGACACCTGCAGGGAATCACATACATTGCTATTAACTGTAAGTTAACATTGTAAGTTTTTTTTATAACTACGAACACTTAAAAAAATAATTCATAAAACTTTGCAATGGAACACACAGCCGATTGGTGGACCTAGGGGGTATCCTGGATGCCAGTCTCATTAAAATGAGATCCGAAACTAACGCTCAAACAGATATATATGACACTCGCTTCGTAAACAGTCTCAGGAAATGGCCATACAAAACCTGTTC
>JAUTBV010157026.1:0-10271 GCA_032361325.1 Lepetodrilus fucensis | reverse complement strand
ATTTCAAACTTGTATTCAATGATAATCAGGAAATTAAATACCACATGGCTGTATCGTTGTGTAGCGATACATAGCCTTGCGATACGATACGCGAATCGTCAAACTTTGTATCGCGATGCACCGGTGAATCGTTGCACCCCTAGTCGCTAGAGGGGACAGTGGGAATGAAATGTCAAAGATAAAATTATCTGCAGACACGGACCTTCTCACCTAGTAACTAAACCCCTGGGTATCATTTCTCAAAGCTCTCATATCTACAAGATAATAAGCATTCTCGTAGCCATCTCTAGTACATGGTAATCGTTCACGTACGACAGCACTCTGGTCTCATAGTGGCCACGAGAGCTTCGAGAAACGATACCCCGGATGTAAAAAAACAAAAACCTGACTGATCCCTTACCTTGATTGAGAGCCTTCAGTTACTGCTATTTTGGGTATACCCCTCACAGCTCTTCGACCCCCATGACTCGAGCCTGAAGGTTGTTCATGTTCGTCAGTTCTGCGAGGTTCCCTGTCGTCGTCTTGAGGTGGTCTGCGCTCCCCTGTTCTCTCGTCTTTCTCATCCCGTGGAATGTTTGGTCTTCGGTCATCTCTCCTGGAGTTGTGTACAACAATTACGTTAAAATATACACAAAATAATTTAATGAGTGATTTTATTATCAGTATCTATTATCAGTACAGACAAACTCTGAATCCTCCCGATTTAAAAAGAAATCTGAATTACCTGAATATCGAAATGACTATTTTTCATTATTTTTATAATATATGCCACTCTTGATTGTCAAGGCTAATATATATTAGCTGTATTCACCTGTCATCCGGAGGCCTTCTTTCCCTATCCTCGGGTCGACGCCTATCTCTGTCACGGTCCTCGGGCCGACGCCTATCTCTGTCACGGTCCTCGGGCCGACGCCTATCTCTGTCATCAGGTCGACGCCTATCTCTATCACGGTCATCAGGTCGACGCCTATCCCTGTTACGATCATCAGGGTGTCGCCTATCTTTGTCATCAGGTCGTCGCTTCTCTCTATCGTCAGGACGTCGTCTATCTCTGTCATCAGGACGTCGTCTATCTCTGTCATCAGGACGCCGCTTGTGATGCTGATCATTGTACCCATTATCGTTATAGGCTCGGTTTTCGTGTCCATTCTTCTCATGCTAGAATCAACATAAAACATAATATTAGTGAGCAGACTCTTATTATATCTATAATGATACCACTGGTCGACTCTAAATCAAAGCTTCATAGAATTTGGCATTTTGTCAACACTGGTCAACATATATGTCATGGTGCTAAGTAAAACCTTAATTTCATTTTCCATATATTTTGTATGTATGATGCCCTACCCCATAAGCCGCAGCATGGGGCAGCACTGATCTGTGGGGGGCAGTGCCTGACTTCAGGTCGGATCTGTAAAAACAATAACATAATTTGGGTTATTGTCAATAGAAATATACATTTTAAACATGTTAAAACTGTTGACATTTTGGACTAAATTTTAAGTACAGTAATATCTAATTCAATGCCATAGATTACATTTATACATAGCCTTGCTACCACCAAAAATCTTAGTCAATGTATATGGAAATTCCATGAAAATAAACGAGAATTGTATTCATGTTAATTCAAGATTCCTCTAGGCTTCCCTGCTGACCACAAGATACGGGTATGGTTAGACATATAAACTTGGCAATGGGCAACATATGGTTTGGGGTATGGTTAAGGCCATATGTTTATAAACTTGTCTAGGGGTAGGTTAGTTCAAAAGTTAAACGTTGGTCTTTTGACTCCGCTCCCCCCCCCATCAAAAGACTGACATTTAACTAGTTGAACTAGGGGTAAGTATATTTGGCTATATACCATGTATACAGGGTATGTTTAGGTCATGTTATAAACATGGTCAGGGGATAACAGGTCTCTTATGATCAGCATGCAGGAAGGATAGAGGAATCTGGAGCTATTCATGTGCACTCAGCAACTTGCCTGTGCTCTTCATCATGCATGAGTGTACTCTTGTGTACAACTGCAACGCCATAATCTCCAATTGGACGGAACTGTAAAAGGAAGCACTTAGTCAATACAGATTTGTTAATATAATGGTACAATTGATACCATTGCAGCATGGTGCCAAAATCATGAACATTGCCCTTTTATCCTTGTTATAGTTTTAGAAATATATACCAACCCAGATATAGGGTAAATCTTGGCAACCATGATGCCTATATCGCCTAAATTGGTTTGATGTTGGCCAATTGGTACTGATGGTGAGGACATTGGTCCTATTGGTCCTAGATAGACAATATTATGTTTAGCAGGTTTTTAAAGCTAATAAACCTATTATAGGCAACATATGTTTACATGGTTTAGTGGCCGTTTTAGCTTTAATTATCACTGTTTGTGCACAGTTCATAAGCCTACATGATGATGATTATGTCGACCCTTTATAGCTCGATCAATTGGTAGAGAGGCCTGTTGTGTACACCCTCAAAAACCCAGGCCATTATGACTACACTAACCTCCGTCAAATACCCTGGGATGACTGTCTATATAGAACTCTGTTTTCTACTACCATGACTACTGTTAGCCAGTTTGAATATTTGAATAAATTATATAAGCAACCAATCAGAGACTAGACATGCGACTGGTGCGTGAGGCTTACGTGAGCTCTTGTAGTGATACACGCGAGATAGGCGGAGATAACTCTGATGTCCGGGCTGGTATCATGGACATGTTAGGACTACAGAAACAAAATTAATCCAAACATATGACTTTTTGCAGTGGATTTATATATGTTGGCATTTGACATGGGATATTTTGCAGTGCAGAAAATAAAGTATTGAATGTAAGAAATTATGCCAATGTTGTATTATGTCAATGTTTTATTGTGTGATTTTAGGTTAGTTGCCTTCAGGAAGCCCTCAAGTTTGTCAAGAATGAAAACATTCGTTTGAAGGCTGACAAGATGAAGGTGAGGACAGCATCTATTAAATTACTTCTTGATTTCTATTCATTTCTCTATTATAAATCTTGCTGCAGGAATCTTTCATCCATTTAATAATAAGTAATTTATGTAGCAACTATTGTCCCAAATGGGTGAAAGATTTCCACAGCAACATTAAAACCATAATCACTCTCATGTAACACGTAGGATCTAGACTAGCTACTCAATGGTGCTGATTGGAGCTACTCATATGACATATCCAACAATTATTACATTATTACAAATGTGTATGCGAGTTCAGTGACAATTATTAAAAAAAATAACTTTCTCACGACAGTAGTGTGGTTTCATCAGTATCTTGTCACTGTTTTCAGGAACAGCTAGCTAGTCTGCGTCCGTTGAAAGTCCCCCAGAAGCCCGTGGGGATGTCCAACAAGACCGGACGCGTGGCCATCGGTGATCTGCCGGACACCGTCCAGGGCAAGACGGAGTTGACCACTCTGGCCAGGAAGACGGCGGCTCTGATGGCCGTGAGTACCAATCTTCTAATCTCCAGGTCCAGTGACACTTAAATGTACGCCACTGGCACACACTTATTGCCCGGGCTCAGAAATGTAATGTAAGAAGGAGCAGTCGCTCAGTAAGGCTCTCGAGGATGTCGATTCCTGGGTATAATTTTTCGAAGCTCTCGTATTCAATTTGTGACCATATTGCCAGGCATAAGCGATCACTATGAGAGTGGTTATGATCTCATAGTAGATTAGTTCAGCTAGCTATACATTATGATAATGGTGGATCTGTGGAAATCTGACTTATTTGTCCAGGGTCGATATATTTGTCCAGGGTCAATGTATTTGTCCAGGGTCAATTTATTTGTCTGGGGTCAAATTATTTGTCCAGGAGTAAATTTTCCTAGGACATGGCTTAGTCTAGGTCCAGACCCTGGGCTTGTTTTCTACTGAAATCACAGTTGTATGTTGCCATGTACCACCTATCATGTTTTCTCATATACAGGACGTGAATAAGTTGAGCTGCTGTCCGACGGTGATCGACATCACGAAGAGGACACCAGGAGTTCCCCCTGTGACGGAGACCAGCAGCCCAGCCAGACAGCTAATAGACCAGACAGCACTGCTGACAGGCATGGAGAAACAGATACAGGAGGTAGCTGCTCAATACACTCAATTATTTGATGAGAGGTTGATTTATTTGTCCAGGGTGAATTTATTAGTCCAGGGTCGATTTATTTGTCCATGGGTTGATTTGTTTGTCCAGGGTAGATTTATTTGTCATGGGGCGATTTATTTATCATGGGGCCGATTTAGTTGTCCAGGGTTGATTTATTTGTCAAGGTGCCGATTTATTTGTCCACATTAATTTTTGGTCCAGGGTCATTTGTTTGTCCAGGGACCAACTAATGTCCAAAGGTCGATTTTGTTGTCATGGGGTCAATTTTGTTTTCATGGGACAATTTAGTTGTCCAGGGATTGATTTGCCCTGGGCATGGCTTTTATTGTTAGGCATATTATTGTAGCCTATGACAGAAAAATAGTACCTCCAGAAAAAGAGTGCGACATGTTTCAGTGTTTTTATTTGTGTGTTCTGTATTTTCAGGTACAGGTTCAAGTGACGACACTAATGGCATCGTGTCGGCCGGGTGGTCAAGTAAGAACAGACTTCTCCACGTTCCCCACACCACAGTTTGCCAGAGTAAGTACTGCATTCAAACATTTCTTACCACATCCTAGCCCTTTAACATGTTTGGCCATATTCGTCGACAGAATCGCCATCACAGATAGCTGTTCAGATAGCCATTAAATTGACTGTTCATAAATCCCAGAAAACTTCACAAATAAAATTGTGAAGAAATTGTGATTACAGATAAACAAATGTTTTGAATTAATGTATGCACTGAAGACATCGTTGATGTATTTTTCAGATGCTGCATGAAAAGAGTGGAGGTGGCATCAAGCTGGCCACCATTACGATACCACTCAAGGGCGGCAAGGGGGAGACAATCCCACTCAACGTCACGCCAGACCAGTTCCGAAGAATCCACGAGAAATTTATCTGCTAGAACACTGCTTATTTCATGTTGTCATAGCAGCATGCTCCATTTGACTGGCTTTTGGATGTACCGTATTAAGATCTCTGAGTATAAAAAAAACTTGCATTTAAAAAGAGACGAAATATGACGTTTGAAAACAAATATAAAAACCTTTATGGAACAAAAATTGGGTTCTGTAGAAAGGAAACGAGGAAGAAATGCATTATCTGTGTGAAATGCAGACATTATAATGAATTTAACAACTTTAGTGCTATCCAAATGGAGTTGCTGTTATTTTATGGTGCAATATCTGCCTGGTTAAATCTCAATATTTATTGTGCTATTTCATTCTATCGGTGGTTGATTATTTTCTTGCCAGTATTGGTGGTGTATGCTTCCGAATTTACCATTACGATCTTACTATTATCATTGAAAAACATTTTAATTACATGCAATATATTTGTATTGAATATTTTCAATATCAATTTTTTAGTTTTTCTGTTAGTAGATCAGGTTTCAGTCGTTATTTGAGATACAAATAATTTAATAGGTTGTGTATGCAATACAAATAAGTCCTCACTACTTAATGAAAGAGGTAATACAAATGACTTCATCTCTTATTCATATTTTTTTCGCAATTTTGAAGAATAAGAGAATGAATTAGCTCACCAATGCCCATTAATTTTTTCTCGCCAATTGAACAAATGATATCAAATACGTCTTTAGAAAATTAGCCAAAATATATTCAAATTGGTAGTGTTTGCATTAACGATGGGTAAGAATACTTATGGAAAATTAAATCATCTAATCTTGTGTACAGCAAGTATATATCACTGTTGAGTGTAAAGAGTAAATGGAACTACAATTTATTTACCAATATTTATTACTCAAGTAATTTGCTAACATTAATGTTCTCAACTGAAAACAAAGTAGATATTTCCAGATTGACTATTTTTCAACACCAAGGATACCTGTATTTGAAATTTTGAAACATTTGTAATGTTTCAGAACATGGCTAGCCAGCAGTTCTCTCACACATTTACCAGCCTTCCATGTAGTCAATGTAATTATGGGTGTTGCCACATTTACCAGTCTATGTAGTCAATACTGTTCTTACTTCTGCCAATAACAATGTCTGTGAAGCCTGCCATTAAAATATTGTAAATATGATTTCAGAAATATGTCGTCTTTATGTCAATCATGTGACCCGTTTCAGTACATGTCAAATGGCAACTGTGAGATATTTCATTTCAACTGACTGGTGTGTTTCCATTAGTATTGAAGAACAATTCATCTTCTGTTATGACCTGAGTGAATACAGCTGTTATGACCCGAGTGAATACAGCTCTGTTATGACCCGATAGACGATAGGGTCAATACAGAACATTCCTGTTGGCTTTTCTTCCACTCAACATGTCGTCACCTATGGGTGAAATATTCCCGCCCGTGACGTAAAACAATAATTCACTCACTCCACTCAACATGGTTTCACAATGTCATTTATACCTGTCACCTGCATTATGCTAGCCTTGCAATATGTTTGTCGGATATTTGCCACATGGCTAATCAAGTTATTCCCAGCTTTAAGTGTACCTGGGAGATTGACAGCTGCATAAGGTTAATTGAACTGAACTGACATTGATGACATCAAAGACTACATATTAGTATCAAAACATGTAAAATCCAATATACAAAAATTAATGTAAATGTTCTTTTATTGATTGCAAAACATTTATGATAAAATATAAATCAGTTGATAACAGTTGCTGTATACACAAGCACAAACAGGACTGGGGCAGTATTCATAAAGATTCTAAGAATTTTCTTTCCAATAAATCTTCGAATGAGGAAAACATTCTTGAAAGTAATTTATAAAAATTCTTAAAGCGTAACTTTTAGGTGTCCTTAGGAAAAGTGTATTTGCAATACACCAAGCTTTCAGGTATGAAATGTTATGCAACCCCATTGACAATAAATCCTTGTATCTGTCAATGATAAATGATCGATTGTCTTGAAAATGGTGTCTATTCACGGGGATTAATGTGTCTGGAAGAGTACACTGTGATTGGTCCTTGGTCAGACGGTTGAGAGAAGGTTGAGAGTTCGCACACTCCAGCTGACCAGCAATTTATGTATATAAACAAACTGACAATTCAGACGGAACAGCCATCAGAAATAACTTGAATAAATGTTGGGTGTCAATTCAATTCAATGCCTACAATCAAGTCAGATAAATATTGTCAACTTTCCCTACAATAGGCCTTGATGTGCTATTTGTTGTTATTAATGGATTAAATTAACACTTCACACATTTAACCCTCTACCTGCTGGATTAGTCATTGGCACTGCTTTTTTTGGCAT
This sequence comes from Lepetodrilus fucensis, assembly GCA_032361325.1. Classification (NCBI taxonomy): domain Eukaryota; kingdom Metazoa; phylum Mollusca; class Gastropoda; order Lepetellida; family Lepetodrilidae; genus Lepetodrilus; species Lepetodrilus fucensis. The sequence goes on along the minus strand of JAUTBV010157026.1, from coordinate 2,921 downwards.
CTCCGGTTGCCTTCAACATGGAGAGAGTTGACAATGTAATCAATATATCAATAATAATAATTCCACTTCTAAAGCATCAAATATTCCATCCATTCATTCAGAGATTGCTCATAGCACTACCTATATTCTCAGCCTACCAGCTTTTCCAGCACGCTGAAAGTACCATACAATTACAAATCATATTTCAGCAATTATCAATAAATTATCTTTGTAAGCAGCCATACACAATGTACTTGGTCATGGATGCAATGAAATTTATGCAATGTTACAGATAATGAGTACACTTGATTAAACAGCGTGAAGGAAGATACATGAAAAGCGATTTAGTACGATCTAGCACTGTAGCCAATACTGCAAGACATCCATCCAGAGTATATGTGAAGTAATGCCTAGCAACACTTTTTTTCGGATGAACCACAGCAAGCAGGGGCAGCTAACTCTCCCTTTGCACGTAACTCCTCCATATACTTGAAAGGATCCACTTTCTGCAGCATAACAATGAAGACAAATTACAAATACATTAATAATATAAGATGATTGATTGTAGATGATATTTAAACATTTAAAAAATATTTTTCTGTAGGTATTAAATTTCTGATATTGGCTCCAGCCGAATGCAAACCTCAGTGATAGGAAATCAATAGATCTAAATCTGTGATATTATTTAATATAAAGTGTCAAAACTTGAGAGATATCTGAAAAGTTGATTATTGGTAGTTGTACACACCACTTCTGATACCGTACAGCACGCAGTGCTTGAACCACAACACGCCTTGAAGTCAAACTCGTCCTTGAAGCGGGAACACGACAAAATGGTGGCCACCTCGCCATCAACGCCCACTGGACTTTCTTTCTGCTCGGAGGAAAATATATTGTAAATACAAATTAATTTAAAGATATTTCTCTGAATTGAAAATCACAATGGTAAATATAATAGTTTAAAATTTGTTGACTGAAATAGTCAGCTAGAGACATAAGCAATCCATTGCTTATCTCCCTTGTTTAATTATGCCTGCCCTTTAATAAGAATAAAGAATATGATCATTTCTATCATAAATGTTGTAAATATCTAAAGATTCTTACTGATACTGTTAGATTAATCATGTAGCATGAGTGAATGTGGAGTTTAATGTCGCTGCGGACATCTTTCACCCATTTATGACGAAATCATGTATCAAGAAGAAGATAAAAACAAGCCATTTGATTAAATGTATGTTTGGAATGTGTACTGGAAATACTACTTAGAGATGTAAATATATTTCCTAGAATCCTACCTTGAATGTGCGATTATGGTCAAACTTGAACTGCTCAGGATTGTCGGTTATTTCTCCTTTGTAGATAACTTTCTGTCTTGACTGCTTGGTGTCCGGCAGTTTGAACAGTCGGTAAGTCACTGACACGAACTTGGCATCACCTACAGGAGGAGAATAAATAACTGAATAATGAAATGTTTCAAATGTATTAATATATTAGTTGCTCATTTCTAGTGTTCTGTGACGTGTCTAGTACATGTGCTGTTCTTTACAATGGAGTAAGCACAGCACAGTACAGAGTACATGTTGGATTGTGTGCTGTGCCGTCTGCACCAGCTATTTCACTGGTACATGTCCCGGACACCGAGAACACTGTGTGGTGTTGCTCCTTTGTAACCGCACATGTCTCAGACAGAAAGTACAGACAGAACAGCTAGAAAGGAGCATGGCCTCAGACATTGTTGTAATGATCTGGGTATCGTTTCTTGAAGCTCTCGTATCTAATATGAAACCATAGCGCTCTCGTAAGTGCACAATCCCCATGTATTAGAGATCGCTACCAGAATGCTTAGTCTCGTAGTAGCTTCGAGAAACGATACCCAGGGTTTTAACTCTCACCCTGTTACCATATTGTACATACGTAGAGTTTGAATGAAACACTGGGCCTCGAAGGCCCCATTTAACGGGGTGCGGGTTAACAGTAATTAGTGTTGCGTGAAGACCACTCCCCGCCAACCATTCTGAGATTTTCGCCTGAGATTACGAAACGTTTTGAGTACAATGTAATGCGCAAGCTCAAATTTAATATGGGGATTTGTGAACAAAACTTTGAGAACAAAATCATACTCAGGTAATCTCACTATCTGCGTTTATCTCACCTAACACTTTCTTGAAGTCTTCACGATCCACTGGAACGGGCGTCGCTGTGACGAGACGGGGCTGACTGAATCCTACTTCCTTTGCTAGCGTGTACAGATCCTCCCACCAGAGGGCGCCACTGATGCATTCTCCTATAATAATAATAATGATAATAATAATAATAATGATAATAATAATGATGATAATAATGATGATAATATTAATAATACATTTTTTTAAATCAATAAAAGAAATAATAATAAAACAAATAATAAAAAATATTAATAAAATAATAATAGCAATGTTAATAGACTAATGATGATGATGATGACAATAATAAAATTAATAATATTCCTTAGCATCCCTTAGCAATGGTGTGTCACATATATATCATTGCTCTGGTCGATGGATCAATGTACACTCACACAACCATCTTGACTCCCTGAGGAGTATACAAGTCATTCTAAGCGACCTTACCCCAGAGTACTTCGTTCTTTCTAGCAGACTCTGGCACATCTCGGTCGCTGTAGATGTCGCTGAAGTATAGTTCACCACCCTCCTGTTTCAACAAAAACAATAACGTCGTAACTTGTACCATGTCAATAAACAGCTAAAAAAAATAATTAAAGAAAATTAATTTGACCTTTTATCACTTCCTGACAAGTGCTATGGCTTGCTATACATGATAATAAATCTCTATGTATCCAATTTAATACCATGAAACCTTGTAGCACCTTGAATGGCAGCTTGGGTTGTATACTCCCCAGGGAGTTGAGAAGGAATTGAGTGCACACAGATCCATTGACCGGG
>JAUTBV010157025.1:0-24971 GCA_032361325.1 Lepetodrilus fucensis | reverse complement strand
TGGGATCACCGTCTAATACAACACAAACTAATTATTAAGGTATGCACATTACGAATAAGAAAACAACACACGATGTATCAGTTGCTATTCTGCAACCATATCGCATCGCTAGGGAGCCATAACTATTGAAGCTCATTCGTACGATAAATAGCGAGAAAAAAATTCTCATACCTAAATTAAAACCAACAACTCTCGTATCGACAATATATGCAAATATAACTATGATAATTAATATCTAAATAAGATGTTAATTTGTGGTTGTAATGTTCCAGATTCCTTGTATAAACGATCTATGACAGATCCGCAAGGCATAATAACAATGATATATTCTTTATAAGTATATAACTTCAATATATATATAATATATAGGTAATAAGACTTTGATACAAACATTATACACATACCCCTCCAGTATTTACCGGTCGATATTGTTACGATGTCATATATGATGATTTTGATTAAGAATGTACAGTGTATGTTGGTAGGTGGATCTCTTAATGAATAGTTTAGTTTTTACCCTAATACTTGTTAAAAAATATATATGATTCTATATTCCTAATCGCCTTTCAAATATTTCAGGATTTTATACAACACGTATAAAAAAAAATATGTTAAAAAGATGAAACATTTGATTCCTTCTATATACAAGTAATCATAATCAGAATGCTGTACATATTCATAAGTTGATAACAATGAGCTTTGTGAAATATACAGAAATTGTGTGTTTATTATTTTCAGAAAAGGCGAAGCAAAAACGTTCATACAGGACTCTGTTCCTGATAATAATTAAAGCCAACTACATGTATATTAAGCACCATGAGGAAATATGTTGTATTATTGAAAACCTTCCAACCGAAAAACTACGACTTTGCATATCTTTTAAAAATTCCAACTAAAGCTAGCGTAATTCCAACTAAAACTACCATAAATAATTGAAACCAACAAAAAAAAATCTACCATTTTCATACCAAATTAAAGCAAAATGAAAATCTCACTACATGCATTGTCAAAAGTAATTACAAAATGTTTTAAAACGGAGTTATGTCATTTTAAAACTACAAATGCAGATTGTCTAGTGAAATTAATATTCACTCGGTAGTTTTAAAACAATAATGATAATGAAAGCAATCATTTACTAGTAATGCATCCACAGTATAAAAAAAAAATAACCATACTAATGAGAGAAACATGTGTCATGGCATTTTATGTTTTCCAGCAATTATAGCCTAGTACTACTGCAAGACCCCATAAAACATGACTGCTACCTAGAAAACAAATGATGATGGTTGGCATCATAATCTTCCCCTAGCCACTAAATCCAGACCAGAATCAAGAAAATTTGAAAAATAAAAATCTAGAAAAATTAATAGCTAACATAAAATTTTGTTTCTGAGATATTCTTGGTATGCAAACATTCCCTAAACTACCGTATGTAATTGTCAAACCCCAAACAGGATTTGAACTTGTATTACAGGATTTGTATTACTATACAGACCCCAATATGGGACATATACACTGTAAGTATTAGATTCAAATTCCTACACATATAATATTAATAAAATTTGGAATTATTAAAAATGGTATAAATGATTCAAACCTAGCCCTCGTTCCACACTGATCATTTAGGAGAGTCGTATCTTTCATACGTCAACATCGAGATACAACTCTTGTAGAGCTAAAATTGTTCTGTGAAACAGGGTCCTGAATCTTAAAAAAATAAAATGCCATACTACATGTAACATGTGATCAAATATCAAGAAACTTCAATATTTGCCTTGACATCAGAAATGTTCAAATATTTGGAACAAATGTATTGAATATTTACAATTTGCTTATGAAACGCCACAAATGTTGAATTCTACATGTAACATATGATGAAATATCAGGAAAACAACTTCAGTATTTGCTTCGACATCAGACATATTCAAACATGGAGGACAATTTGTTTATGAAACTCTACAAAAGTTGAATTCTACATTCAAAAATAAATAAAATTGGGAAACCCAAACAGAAACCTCAATCCTTCATACAATGAAATGTATACGTCTCAATTTTGCCAGCCAAGTTGTACATCCAATGCAAACAGTTATTCAACCAATGCTAACTGTCAATCAACCAATATTGACAATTGGATGCAGTCTATGCAAGGTTGGGAGACAATTATTCAAGGGAGATAACTGTACTGTTAAACTCAAATACTGGCAAGGGAGATAACTGTATTGTCCAAGTGGCATCGGGGAACATTACTAGCCCCGAGATTACGAAACTTTTCTGAGTATGTTTTTGTGCTCAACTCGCGTGCTATGCTCACAAACATGACGTTTTATGAACACAATTCTGAGTCGTGTATGAAATCGTACTCAGAAAAGTTTTGTAATCTCTGGGCCTGGTCTGGGTAATGAATCTTGTCTTGAAAATCATAATATCTAAAATTCATCAACACGTAATTTGTGATAATTCGATACTACATGTGTATATACTAGTATATATATATACAGTGTATATCTTCAATATATGTAGCACCATCATACATGAACAATTCCCAGATTATATTGATAAATATTAAAATCAAGATTGCAAGAAACATCAAATTAATTTCTTAAAGCTGGTCTTTTCCCATTTGCAATGTGAATGTGCAATGTCTTAAATAAAATTTGACGGTCAAAATATAATACATGGTGCTCTGATATGGCAAAAACATAGTTTACGGGAGAAAGAGAAAATAAACCCTTGCAATAAATTTTATTGAAATGCATATAGCAAATAACTATGTACTTATTAAAATAATATTCAGAAATTTCACAAATACTTGTTGGTCTCCTGATGATTTACATCTTTTTAAAACAGTAGAAATAATAAAACATTAAAAATCATTCAACACAGTTGGTGTGATGCCAGTTTAACCTCCAAGTTGTTAGCGGCAACCAAAAATGACCTGGCGATTTGTGTTGCATCCACCAGCAACATAGCAACAAAAAAGTAACTTTCATATTATGTCATGGATAAAATGTCCTTTTGATTCATTCGTGATATGAAAGACATGCCAGTGTAATCAAACGATAAACAACACAACAAAACAAATTGTGTCAAAGAGGTACACGTCTTTTAAAAGGCGACTTCGTACTGGGAATTCACAAATGTGCATAAAGTAATGTTCTTTGTTTTAAAGTAACTCAACACTAAATTCATATTGTATCAACCTAAATCACTGATGAACCAGATATCGTTCCAAATGATCCGTTAACGATAAATCAGCTAATTGTCCTAGTGGTCAGTTTGTTTATTTACTATAGACCATGTTAGTCATGTGGTTAGAAGAGTACACTGCGATTGGTCCTTGGTCAGACGGTTGAGAGGATACATGCTCCTGCTCACCTAGCAATATGTAAATAAACAAACTGACTACCCGGAAAACGATCGATAACAGATCAAAAGTGGACAAAATCAGGTCAGCGGATCCATAAACCATGTAATCAAATAACAATGGCCTAAATAATGTTCATGGCTTAGGATGTGTACGCAATAACTAAATAAAGAATTATTCCACTACAGCCACTGGCATTGTTAACTAGAAACAGGCAGTGAGTAAGTGAATATGGAGTTTAACGTCACTGCGGGAATCTTTCACCCATTTGCGACAAAAAAACAGGCAGACAATTACTGTCTTAGAATTGGTTCCATTGCCACCCAGCCAAGTAAATAGAAAATTGAGTTCCCAAACATCAAAATTTGTCCGTGCTGCCATTGTGGTCATAGTAAGGCTTGTGACCTCGTGGAAATTAGCGGAACACAATATCAATTTACTGGCTGGATAGCAATAAAAACTAATTCATGCTAATAACTAATCTATTTTTACATATCTACATATTTACTGGCTTTTGGCAAAACTACATAAAAAGAGTACCCGTCTTTAGCAGGACTGAATTCCCGAGAAAAATATGATTATGAACATATATGTATTTCCGAGTCACAATTTCACATATTTTGTGTTTTCATTCATACCAGATCCATCAGGTAATCTATTCCTAATGCAATGAATAAAAAAATAAAAATGATAAAAATTTGACATTTAATGAATCCTCCCTAGTTCTTTCTCCCACTTCATGATAAGAAAACGTAGAATATTCTTAGAGCAAAGGTATATTTGCATATATACCCCCAAAACATGAATGTATATAGCAAAAGTCTTTAAAAGACTCCCAACTTCACTGAAATCGTGTCAGAAAAGCTATGTCGACATAATCATAACTTTGTCAGATGTTCCTACACAATGGCGTCTGCTCACAGGAGTGGCGTCTGCTTCACAGGTATGCCGTCTGCCCAGGTCAGCGGTATTTATAGCACACTTTGACCTCTGACCTCGAGAACTTGAGACAATAAGGCAGTGTATAATATGCTAGTTTTAAGGCAACTGTCGAAAATGTTCAGACACACATGTGAAAATATTATGCTTAAATTATCAAAGAAATCCTGCAAGATCTGTATACACTTGCAGTACAGTACAAATCTGTATTGGGGCAAGATATGAAAATCCTAGAGCGTAATTGTTTCAAACACTCGATCAACCCTAGGGTACGAGTACCCTCATTGGCCAATTTCATCACGCAATCGTCACCCTAGGGTAGATCGAGTGTTGAATCAAATACGCTCCCAGATGTGTCAATTTGACGATAGAATACTGTGAGAAAGAGATAGATAAGAGTAGGAGATATAGAAATAGATGTAAAGAGATAGAGATTGGGGATGAAGAGAGAGAAAGAAGGTGGAGAGAGAGGCAAAGGGAGATAGTGGGGGAAGGGAGAGAGTGGGGGGGAAGGAGTGAATGAGAGATGGGGAAGGAGGGAAAGAGCGGGGGAAGACTGTGTATGCAATAAAGAGTATTTCAAGTCAAGTAACCTCGAGAGATCAGCACATACATACATATACATACAGATACACAACACACATACACTTTGTATAAGAATACAACTTCAGCTTCAAGTATGACTTCCCTTGACTTCACAGATGCCATCCACATAATACTGCACAGAACCTGATATCAACACTAAAACTAGTCATATGTTCCGAGTCGCTGGACTTCCGAGGTCCCCAGGACCCAACACCGTCCCCCCTCTTCCACAAGTGTCACACTTTGAGGTCAAAGTTGAGATCACTCGCTCATGCCGACCTCATGACTTTGGTTTATCTCGTAGCTTGCTAAGATTGTATGTCTCGTTGATGCCCTTCTGGCCGATTTCGTTCCACGTCTTGAGATTCTTCTCGCGCCGGTACTGCTCCCAGCGTTCGTCATCGGACTCATGTGTGAGATAGCGCAGACCGACCTGCGTCTCCAGGATACGGAGATCACACCAGGTCTGGTAGTCCTGCAGCAACAACGAGGAAAGTCAATCAGTAACCAAGCAAAACCTTCACATTGGAGGCATCAGAAATAACAGTCCATGAAAAATAAAACAGAGACTAAATTCCATTATTATTTTTAGAAAAACTAATGCTTACTGAGTATGAAATCATGTAATGTACCAGTGTATAAAACTCCAGCAATTTCACTGCCAGCCATGAGGACTGGTAAGTCTGAGAAGTTACCCGTCCTCATACATGTTATGTTGGCCAGTGATCGATGGTATACATCTTGAAAAACGAACAAGAAGTAACACGACATGCGGGCGTGCAAGGATAAAACGTTACCCGTCCTTGCTGAAAATAACCCGTCTCGGGCGTGCGAACGGGCTCTATTTCGAACACTGTCAGTACATAGTATGTGTAGCAGAGACTGCACACTGGACACTGGACGTCTAAAAAGCGGATATCACTATTCCCCACTGCTGACATATTCAATAACTATTCCACACTAACACGACACGAGCACTTTCAAGAATCAGTTTCCTGCGAGGGCATCGGTGCTTTAAGTACTATTGAAGGGTCAATATGGAGATAGAGGGCAGTGATTAAAGATGGCTGAAAGAATGGCAACGATTGTCATGATTCCAAATATTTGACTTTCTTTAGTTGATAATGGAATCAGTTCTGGATTATACTACTAGCATACTGATCATGTATCTGTTAGCGTTCCAAGGGCTCTGGGGTTACTTTGATCACAAAGGCGAAAGTCTCGTCCGTGACTTTTCGGGAAGAACTAACGTCGTAGTAAATTGGTTTTCCTCGTTGGATTCGTTGCGCAACTAAAGGGTATTAGTCCCGAGACCAGTCTAGCATGGTTGCCATTTCCTATCGGAATTATAAAACTATCTTCAACGTTTTAAGATGTTGCAGTGGATCGAGTTGAAATGGGAATTGGACATGTGAAGTGCATTTAAAGTTCGAAACTATGGCTGACGTATCTCGTCTGCTGTCGTACCATGAAATGTACACGCGTTAGGAAGATCCGGGGCACGTCTCTAAACAATAAATTCATTTATAAACACTCATGATTTCTCAAATACTTTGTCTTAATCATCATATTATACACACGAAATAACTATATAACGCTTAATACAACAACAACAACAAGACATGCATCTTCCATTTGACTTCGCATGGGCTACTTTATAGAGGCATTGACTTTAAAGGTCAACCGCCTTTTGATACAAGCCCTCGTATGTCTCCGAATTCTAGCGTGATCTCCTTCACTACACACCTAACGTCGCGATGATTACCCAGTGGCGGTAACGCGGTGTCCGGTTGATTTGATTAAGGGGACGCTATTAGGTGAGACGCTAATCTACACAAGTGGAACACATATTGGCTCTACCAGCTTATAGTACGAAACTACCAGTACAAATAGATAATGAAGACATATTGATTCCCAACAACAGTAAATTACAGTTTGATGAGGTTGTATAACGATATTATATAGAAAGATGGGAAACATGTGGAATATGACAATAGTTGTTGAGAATTTAACAACCACGGCTCAATCACAATAGTTTCGATGCTCAGACAAAAATATCGGTTGTCATTTGCGAAAGGATGTGGGGTAACATTTCTAGAGAATTGAGAGGTACAAGTAATGCCATGTATTATTGAATAGAGAAAAGCTATAATTTATATATATATATTTTTCTAATAATTGATTGCCATAGTATTTATTACGAGAAGAAATATATCTTCTTATTTATTTTTAAAAATTCAGAAATAAACTACATTACGTATTAAATATAACAACGCTTACTTCCTGAAACAGGTGCAAATAGTTATTTTTGTACAAGAGACATTTCAAATTAAATAAGACAATAACAATCAAAGTAATGTAAATCGCGAATAAGTCTCCCCCATTAAGTACAAAGAAATATGTCAAAAGTGAAGACAACTCCACAACTTCATGGGAAGCACTATGCTTTCCGAACTCCATACGCATGCGCAAACGAAATCGCCCTAATGCTATTTACAAAATTGATAGCAGCATTAAATTAATGAAGTCATTTCACTTGTTCATCCCTGCTCTGCGGCTCTTTAACCGGCTATTTGCGCGCGTTATCATAATTATTGACATTTCAGTCCCGATAACAGGGGTTTCGCATCGGGAAAGTCAGAACGGTTTGCCCGAGAGTAAAATTGTTCCATGGGGTTAACTTTTTTCCCAAATGTCACCACTAGGGGTCAGGTCAGATCGATAGAGGGCGCTAACATCCGCAACAATAAACAGTTCAAGCATTGTGACGTACATGCGAATCCAATCTGTATTTTCATTAATTAACGTGAGGCATTTCTGACAACTAGCCATTGCCTCCACGGTTCGATAGGCACGCGGCGATCACTAGACCGGATTATTGGCTATCGTTGGCAGTCCCGAATATATATCATGTATCACACGACCTGAGAAGTGTTATTAGCAAGAACAAGGAAAATGTCACTAGCAATCAATATATGGAGAAGATGCGTCGTTGAAGGACAGGCAAATAAATATGAACAGCAATACCAGAGCACTCTTAAGACTAGCTATATACAGATCTTCCGACAATCTTGGCTTTGTGGCAAATGTTTCGGGAAACGACGCGGACGAGCCCCCAATTTTAAAGCGACACTGACTAGTGTAAAATTGGAATGAAATTTACAGTGGAATTAAAATCAAGAATTCCTAGACAATAGGTGCCTTAATTTCGTTCGTGAGATAGACATATTTTGTGACAATTAACGTAAATTTAAGGCTTCATAAATTTAAATTAATTTTTTTAGACTCCATGACGTAAAATAAACATTCTTTCTGTTGATTGCTACTAGATATATCCTACAAAGCAAAGTACAGTTTCTAGTCATATATACCCAACAAAATAAGTTAAGGGCCGGCTACCAAATTTCGGAACTGGTCTTGAGGAATCTGGTGCCATTTTTCTTCCAATGTGCTTGCAAGTTCTTGAAGATTACCCGACCCCGAGATCATGAAACGTTTTGAGTACGATTTCATGCTCAAGCTCAGATTTTATGAGAATGCGTAAACACAATTTTGAGTTGAGCATGATTTAGTACTCAGAAACGTTTCGTAATCTCGGGACCTGAAGCCTGTAGACATCTGTAAATTCTTCGTTGTTGAAATATATAAAGTTAAAATTGTATACGTTACTGGCCCTTAATGTTTTATTTTGAGTATATTAGAGATGATTATAGTTAGACAATAAATAGAACGGTGCAAGAAACAAGTATTGCCATCAGCATGTGCAATATAACATCTCCAAGAGAAAGGGAAAGGACGAGCCCCCCAACCCCCCCACCTCCCCTCCCCCCACCCTCTCAGCTACAGAGGAGAGAGGACGTACATATGCTTATTAGTGTGAGTGGAGGGCCGTCCTTCTCCGTGGCGTCCATAACATGTCCTAATTGAACCTATAGTAAGGGACGTGGAGTCTTCTCTTTTGTCACATATGTGTGCAATTAACTAAAAGTTCGCCTCGGTTCGCCGTGGTTTGTGACAGGTTTGAGGGATGAAATGTATATTAGAATATTAACTGCGCCGTCTTTCAGAGTTACCGCCCCTTGACTCAGTGCCTCCATAGTCTCAAACTCCGAAAATAGAGAATATTTTGTTTCCATACTCGACCGATTTCATGGTGTTGATTTCAATCTGTTTCTATTTTCATTTCCATGAGTTCTGCGCCTATAGATATAGACACATACTATTCTGGTCACTTTAGTTAGTTACACCATGCCCCCAAACTCCGAAACTAGAGACTATTACTTTGTGTTTTCATACTCGACGGATTGATATCTTTAAATAAATCTGACTTTTTTTTTCTATTTTGATTTCTATCATATGACTACTGTATCGAAGCAGGGTCTACTCACATTTTATAATAGTTATAAATAGAGATCTAATACTACATGCTATATTTATGAAATATACGCAGGCATCACTTCCCTATTGTATAATGGAAAATGTAGGTTTAACGTACGAGTCGATAAGCTTGTTATTAGTATGCTGTTATTATTACACATAGCTGTCATTGTCATGCTAGTGTCTGTGGCTCCGGCTGTCAGAACAGCATATGTAATTTATTTCAGATTCCTATATGTATCATTATGTCAATCATGTGACGAAAACAAATGCATCATGACATAGTATGCATTACATGATCGTATATAAGTGCAAGCATTACCTGCATAGTATTTATACTACTACTACTACTACTACTACTACTATTACTACTACTACTACTACTACTACTACTACTACTACTACTACTACTTACTACTGCTGCTGCTACTTACTATTACTATTTATTATTATTATTATTATTATTATTATTATTATTTGGTTAAAATAATTATTTTATAAAATATTATTTTGGACGAGCAAGAAATTATCATTCTAGTCGCCATTATCAATATATTACACTCTATTATACAGATACATCTAGATAATAACGTATATAAATATAATTTAATACAAATGTATAGAACGATCAAATACTAGTAGTACTGCAAAATTTGTATTATGAGTTTTTCGTCATCCTATTAGCCTAAAGACATAACAATACATACTCAATAACGTAGTTTTATTTTTAAAATGCAACCTTTTAAATTCATAAGAAAAGTGTGGTAAATAAACTAAATTAAAAATAAAAAAATCACAAAATAATATTACATTATTGTGCCAGTTCTTCATGATAATTAAATTGATGTGACCAAGACAAACAATAACAACAGAATATTAAATTTCCTCAAAGTGATCAAATGTATCAATTGAATAACAAATATTGATAAATGTCAATTAACTTACACAAATGAAATACAAATGAACTAGTTTTATGATGGATTCTAACAATTGCGTGACGTTCCACCAAGCAGCAAAATGGCGATGCAAGATATTCTCCTGACGACAAAACGCTACGAGTTTATCTGTTCACCGAGTGTAAAATTCCCCACGTTTAAGAAAATCTCCCTCGGTTTACGACTGCAAAGACTAGAGGGTGATGTATTGTAAATAAAGGGCGGGGCCAGCTATCAATCAACGAACCAATCAGCGTGACGGGGCTCGTGTCATTGTCGGCGCTCAGCCAATCAGCGAGCTCGGGTGGCCTTATTACCCCGACCGAAGAAGCTCTCAACGTCTGTTCAAGTTTGTCATCTGTCCTAGCCAAACACTATACACAGCGCTCATCCCTGATGTCACTAGGATAGCTATACGTTTTCTTGGGGGGACACACGTTTCCATTTAGGAAGAAACGTCCCAAAAAGTGTTACGGTTTTTATAAAAGTGACTGACATTGTTTCACTATTGGACTGTGCGTGTATACCCGTGTGCTGTGATTACTTCAGAACTTTTATATAAGGATGTACGGATCACATGTAGCATTCCCTGCTGCTTTTCAGGCGGCTCCGGAACAGGTATGTGTATATTGCATGTCCATTGCATGTCTATTGCATGTTATTACATGTATATTACATGTCAATTGCATGTCTGTTTCATAAATTAACACTGCGTTGAGTAGTACATGCGTATATCGTTATGAATGTCATGTAACAGTACTAACCACATGTCCTAATTTCGAATCAAGGCTTTTGTGTTCTGGATTTTGTCAAAGATATAATTAAATGTAGAAACAAACTTGGTATGATACCTATATATGACACAGTTATATGCATGAAATAATCCTCCAATGCAGGTATAAGTCCATGATATATGACAATACATTCAACTCTTAATTATGTATCATTATTGTTTTAATAACCCGCTATCGTAAAACAAAGGTTTATGAATGGACAAACCAGTCATAATTAAGCCAACGATGATTTTGAAAACTATGTACGTTATATAAATATGGAACTACAGTGTATGTATATTTAATCTCTCTCCCCTCTCTCTCTCTCTCTCTCTCTCTCAATCTCTCACACACACACGCACGCACACACACACACAAACACACACACACACACATACACACACATACACACACACACACACACACACACACACACACACACACACAACACACACAACACATAGTTTATAATTACCAATAAATATATAACACTTTCTAAATAAAAACTCTAAATATACAGTAACGACTTAATTAAAGTATGCGAACAGTGCAGAATACAACTAAATATGCAGAACAGAACAGGACACATACTAGTACCGCAAGATAGATGTGATAAATACTTAATTTGCAAGACCACTCCAATAATATGTATTAATTTAATATTAAATACATATACATGTACATACATTGTGGCTAGTTGCATACTGTCACATTGAACATAACTATTTTCTTTGAGAATAATGTCAATATCAATGTAAGGCTGTGTCAATTAGTCAATCCAAATTTACCCACAATAACTATACTTTAGAAGTAATCTATACAACTCAATTTAATCACACTATATTCCAAATGTTCTTATGAAATTGAACTGACTGGTTCCATCTCTGTTCATAAAAGCAAATATAAATAGTCAAATTATCTGTTACTAATTAGTTTGAAACGTGAAGTCATTTCCATATTGTTTTATTCTAATCTGATAGACTCCGGTATAGTACTACGTTTCCAGTAGTCAGACACTTATACATAATAAATAAATAAATAAATACATACATAGTAAAATTAATAGTTCAATGTTACGTTCTTCTTAACTGTATAGGCTACTATGTACAAGTTACCATTAAAATTAATGATATAACATGTTAAAGTCTATGCATGGTAGTGAGAAGTGACATTTTACAATGTTTTATTAATCTGTTTATTTGAATGTATTCTTATCATGTGATATTTTTAATAAACTATATAGTTCTGTCTGTCTGCATATATTTTAAACTACAAATAATTCACAACGAACGTAAACATTCTGTATGTCTGTATTTTTATCTACAGATGCTTAATTTAGCTTTAATATTATCGTATATCACAAGTCTTTTACAAGTGGCTGTGTACAACCTTTTATAATTATAATAATGTCTTTTACTTGTATATACATCAACATCAATTTGGTAAATCTATCTTAGTAAATACTGTATGGAATGAAAAAAAAAAATTCAAAATAAAATCCAATTTCTTACTTTATTTTATTGTTGTATACAGGTTAGACGTAAATAAAATGTCTGTCTGTTTATATGTCTGCTTATCTAGCTATCTTTCTTTCTTTCTATCTGTCTTTCTGTCTGTCTACTTACTTCACAACGAACGTAAATGAATAAATTGTCTTTTATTTTTTTCCAGCATAGTTTCCTGAAAGCCAGAATGACTCCTTCTGGTCCGATCTGCGAAAACGGTCGTCCATACATCACTGACCCCGCCACAGGTCGGACCGTGTGCATGTGCCAGATACGAGATGAGCTCTACCCTACCACCCTGGCCTCGCCCGAGGGTTTGCGAGTTCTGGGGCACACCCCGGGCCCCGGGGAACCCTCGGCGTTCAGGTCCCCCCTGGTAAGTTCCACTGTTCTATTTATTGAGTTCGTTAAAATGGGAACAATGATTCCAAGCTCATTCTTTTAATTATATTAATGTGGCAATCATAGTTTTAAATAATATTTCACATGCACAACTAAAACACCCATACCTCGAACATTCCAATATTTGTCAAGTATTCTGTCTTAAATCCAATAATGTGAAATGGATGACTATATACTAATTACTTGAGACAGCGTTGACATCGTACAATTGAGTCTTGGTTATGTTTGTAAATATGTAATGCTCGGTTAAGCTAGCGAATTAAAACATAATTAATTAATTATAAGTTCATGCGATAATTTATATTTGTTTCTATTTAATTATAGCTTATGTTATTCACAGGGAAACATAGTCGTAGGTAAATGTTATGATGAATAAGTAATACTATTACAAAACAAAGTTCAAAAAAAGAAAAGAAAAATAAACTAGAAGAAATGGTACCTGTACGGTTGTCCATAGTTTTTGTATTACTATAGTCTTGGAAGTTTACAGTGGTGTTAAAAACATCATTACATTATTTAGCTCCATGAACGTTGTATATTTTTGAAACAAAAACAACAACAATAATTGACAAAGCGTGTAATTAATAGATTCTGGACAAAGAACTATATGCCAATTCCATTTATTAAATAAATACGATTTTGATTTGTGGATGTATTCGAAAATCATGCTAAAGTTTAGTAACCAACGGGAGACTAACTGTTGATGATAATATTTAATGGGAAATTTGATTACGCGTCCTGCATTGTACTTCGAATTCAGGGCGTTTGTATAATTAATGGTATCACCTTGTCCCGTTAACGGTTTGAATCAAAATGTATACATTTCAGAAAACGTATGACACGTGACATGCTAAGGTTTAATTTCTGAAACATGATATTAACCACGGGGTTGTTCTGATTGAAACATGTAAAATATTGTCCAGTAATCGGATGTAATGTTATTAATTGCAGCGATTACACCATGCGGGTTGATTTTGAATAGACTGGCAAACTGGCTAGCTTTCTCATAGCTCTTCTCGATGATCACTTTGCTATTACATTACATTGATACCCATTTACTGCAGGGTTTAAACACGTGCCTGCATGCGCACGAAATAACAATCTGTGTGCGAGATCATGTTACAATACGGGTTTAGTTTAAAGTACTTAAGCGATCACGAGCACATTATTGATGCTTTGAGAGGCAAGGAAAACAAATGACATCCTGGTTAGTGCACGATAATTTTAAAGATATGTTTGTACTTCATTTGAACATGGCATACATTTAATTAGCTTACATTTGACTAATTGATGTTATAATAATGATAAATTATTTCATGGATATTTGATATGAAATAGTATATTTATTTATAATAACTTAATATCGTTAAACAGGAATAGTTACATATAATATTCATAAACTATTTGATAGTCTCTATTTATAACGTTCTATGGTGTGTTTTCGCGAGTGTTTGGAGTCAGATATCAATGCGGGTATACTTGTTAAAATCAGACAAAATTACCGCAGTACAGTTGTTATATTGTGCATAGAACATGCAGACGAATAGCAATAAATTGAAATATAAACGTTTATGATTAATTATGATTTGAGAATGAAGCATTCATCAAAACATGAGTTAGTTTCATTTTATGATTAATAATACAATAGAATGTCTTAACTCGTTTGAATAAAACATTTTACATTTTTTTCTTTGTTATGATCATCAAAAATATAAATAAATAAATGAAATTGTAACATAACACAAAATCACGACTGAAAACAAGCCACTGTTTAGCTGATACAATTACTTTATTACAAACTTAAGATAGTAAAGTTGTAATATGTAATAACAATAGCTATAAATCAACAATCACAATGTTATAGCTCACATTATGGTGTATGTAATATATACCATTATCATTGATCAATAGTTTATGCACTTTACAGCTGCGTGTAACTAATTTGATTCATTCAATGATTAACAATACATTAAATCTACTATAGTAATGCTATATCGACATTTCTGACAGTATAAACATTCCGATCTTCAGTTGTTTCGTGTGAATATCTAGTATTGAATGAATAATTGATTTGTTAGTGTTTCGTGTTTTCGTGTTTATAAAAGTATGTTTGTAATGTTGCAGACCTGTGCTACCGGATTGGGACCCGACAGGGAAGCATGGAAAGCCCTAGCTCCGGCACTGGCCTCCCACTACGACCCCTCCTTGGCTCTTCACCCGTACAGCACCTTGTAAGTAGCTCCCCTTCCTTCATTCTCTCTCTCTCTCTCTCTCTCTCGTCATTCCCCATCTCTCTCTTTCTTTCTTCTTCTGCAGTTCAGTCTGTCTGTCTCTCCGGCTGTCTGTCTGTCTGTATGTCTGTCTCTCCGGCTCTGTCTGTCTGTCTGTCTGTCTGTCTGTCTGTCTGTCTGTCTGTCTGTCTGTCTGTCTGTCTCTCCCTCCCTCCCTCCCTCCCTCCCTCTCTCTCTCTATCTCTCTCTCCCCACCCACCTCTCCCCGTATCTCCATTCCGATCTCATTCAACATGCCTGGGAGATCCATGTCAGAAATGGAAATCAGGAATCCGAATTCATTCGAGGTTCATGGGGTGCGTTTAGGAGAGCAAATGGTTACTAGGGGAACTCATACAGCGATGGCATTCGTGGAGACGCAGTCTTTCAGATTGCGTTCTCACAACAATGACCAACGTCCCCACAAACTCCTTTCATCTGTGGGAATCACTCCCAGAGCTCTTGTAGTTCCCTAATTTCCTTTACAGTGGGCCCTGTATCTAAACCATGTTGAGTGAAACGATAGCTTGATTCCACCATTATGACAATAAGTGTAGGTGAAGAAGCCAACACCAACGTTTTTCGCTTCAACCACCCCGTTTTAATCGGCATTATGGGGGATCACATTGACGCGGCCGCTTTCTATGGATGCTCAGTGGAGTCCGTAATGAAATGGCGAACTAAGAAGGCTAATTCAATAAATATCTTTTCATTTACAGTTACGCCGGGTTGGACCTGAATAGTGCGGCTCGTAGAAAGGCAGCCACTCGCGAAACGACAAGCCCTCTCAAAGCGTGGTTGAACGAACACAGGAAGAACCCCTACCCTACCAAGGCGGAGAAGATCATGCTAGCCATCATTACCAAGATGACAATGACCCAGGTATCCACATGGTTCGCCAACGCCAGGCGGAGACTGAAGAAGGAAAACAAGATGTGCTGGGACTCTAGTGATCGCGACGATGAGGACGATGATAAAGACGATAACGATAAGGACTCGCAAGCTGATAAGTCTGGTAAATATTTAAAAATAAAATTAAAATAATAATAAAAATATATATCGAATTTCAATATAATTTAATAAAACGTCTAGTGAACGCGACGACGATGATAATGACGATAACGATAAGGACTCGCAAGCTGATGTCTGGTAAATATTTAAACAAAACAAATAATAATAATAACAAAATTTATATCGAATTTCAATACAATTTCATAAAACGTCTAGTGATCGTGACGAGGACGACGCTAAAGATGATAACGATAAGGACTTGCAAGCTGATAAGTCTGGTAAACATCGATTTTCAATACAATTCCGTAAAACATCTTATTGTCTGTAACACATATCGTAAATTATGTCCATTTCAAACAAACTCCACAGGACGTGATAATTTCAATCAAAATCCATAATAGTTTTCATTTTAATGAGAATACATAAAACGTACCCATCACCAACTTTCCCTAAAACACTATTCATTATCAACTCCAAACCCTATCAATATATTTATTATTAGTTTTCACAAACATTTCAATGAATCCACCAAACTTCTTAATTTCAATAAACATTCATGAAAGTTTTCATTTGAATGAGAATGCATAAAACGTATTCACTGCTAACTTGATCTTTTCATAACATATTACCAAATATCAATCCCAATCTCTAACAATATAATTATTTAGTTTTCACAAATATTTAAGATTAATTCCAATATAATTTAGTTCTCATATTTGAAGTCATAATTATTCAAACGTTGTTAGTATTTAATTTCCACTCTAGCTAATTAACAATACAACCGACACGTTAAACCTCCAAGGACAAGGTCTCGTCGAACAAATCATCGTCACTTTCAACAAATAATTGTCAATTTCAACACATCATTGTCAATTTCAAGGCTATTGCCTTACGGGCTATAGTTCAGGGTGCCTGAATAAATATATCGATGTCAGTTAAAATAATCTATTTTGAAACAATAGCCTGATTAGTTGGTTTATCTCGGCATAAACACATTCATCACCGATTACAAAAGAATGTATTATTTCATCTTCATTTTGCAATTTATCTAACGGAAGATTAACGCTGAATTCTAGGCTGATAATCTTCTAATCTGTTTACCCAGTCCAATAAAGACCCCCATCAGTTGTTTAAATGAAATACCCTTTGGCTATGGGAAAATTCGTTGGCGAGCAAAGTTAATATTTGTTTTAGTTGCAGCATTTGGTATTTTAGTTAAATGGCACGAAATGTATTTGAAATTGGCATGGTTAGCAAACCTAATTCAGGCTTCTTTTAAAAAAGAAAATAATGAATTCCAATAGCATCTTTATGACACTGTTTATGCGAGTCCAAAGTTTAAAATTGAAAATATGGATAGGGAATATTAAATAATATAATACATACAATGTTTGTAGTGCATTAATTTTCGTCAATCAATTACAACCATTGTATTTTAGAAAAAATAATAATAATAATAATTATTCAACAATACCTCATCTTAATAACATATACAAATTGATAAAATAATGTGTACTCATATTCTTATTAATAATTATTGAAAGGCAACACATTATGTATACGGTACTAATATTCTGATAAAGCGTTATTGAAATATAAAATAATTATACTAATTTATTCTTATTGAAATTATTGAACAATGGCCGCTATCGTTATCCTGGTAATGTCCTACCTTCCTTCATCGATACATTGCACTCCCAGTCAACGATCAAGTAATATGTATGAAAGCTCAATTTTGTCACGAGTGTTTCCTGGAGGTTCTAATATGCTTTTAATATCATTAACAGCGGGCAGAACGAAATCGAATGGCCCCGTTTTTTTTGTTCGTCAAGAGATTTACAACAACCGCTAATGACCTTCTCTGTAGAAGTACTGTGAACAAAAGAGCCTAAATAGGCGGGAAATGGCTATGATCAGGCTCTTTCAAGAGCTATCATGTATACGCTCTCTACCGTGGATGTTTATTAGGAAATCACGGGCACCCCGTTGGATGAATTAACCATAAATTTCACGCGCTGCTTGAAATATTTCAAGATAAATTTCGGGTTTTTGTTAAAACCTTTGTTGTGAAATTTGTATGAACGAAATGCGTTAAGTGTCATTATGCTATTTAATGCTACCCATAGACAACGATGCAAAGTAAATTACAATTTTACATTTTACATAAAAGAATCGCTACTTTCACACTATCGGATACTATTCGTCATTCTGGTCTTTGAGTTGGAAGACCTGAGACTGTTAAAGGTCTTATAACTGACGCTCCCATAATGAACTAATTGTATGGGCAGATATTTGGTTTGCGGTTTCATACAAACAAGGCAGGGGGTCTTAAAAGCTCATAATCCGGGCATCTGTCGATAGTCCTATCACTCTATCTAGCAAATCGACTTTATGATTAATAAACAGACTACATGTTAATTATAACAATGATACAAATGAATGACAACACTAATGCAATTAGGTAGTGGGCCTTTAAACGAAATTTCATGAAACGCCGGGCATTAACATTATTTTATTTTATAGTATAGTATTTTTAAAATTAAATTATAAGAGAAAATTTGATAAAATATATAAACTTGTTTCATGCCATAAATATGACAGCTTACGAGTTATCATATGATAATACTCGCTCGTTAACACCCAGTAAATGTACAATTCATTATTTCAATCACAAGTGGTATCGATTTTTATATCATTGTTGAGCTTGTCTGAATGTGTTTGAGTGTCTGCTCGAAGCGTGAAAACTCTGTATTTTCTTAAATCTTCTTGTTAGGGCACTCGAGGTAGCACTTTGATAAGTTTTCAGAAAACGTGTGCACGTATGGCTCGAACTATTTGCTATGGCGGCCTAAACATGTCACTCAGCCATCTAGGTGTTCAGATATCGCGAGAGATAACGCGATCTAGCGGTACTTGAGTTCGCGTTCTAAAAGTAATCGGGAGCGTTTTGTTTGAATGTTTTGGTCAAACCGGTCGAAAACGATGCTTAATCAAAGTGTCAGAACACCTTAGAAAATTTCAAACATGATGGCTAACCAACGTTGTTTCGATGTCTGAAGTGACGTTATTTTCAACTTCAGGAAGTAACGCTATAAACCAACGTCATTTTGTCCATAAAGCCTAAATGTTTTCTAGTCTTTTCTTCGACTGCAAAACTATGTTAACGACATTTTTGTCCATAACATATCACATTCTCTAGGCTTTTCTACCGCTATCAAACTATTTTAACAGTTTCGTTATTCCTTTGCAGATGAGATCTCAGTTGGGAAGTCGATGAAGACAGACGATGATGACAGTGAGATCCAGTTATCTGATATTTCTGACGTCGAAGATAACCTCAGTATCCGACTACACCCCGCCCCACGAATGATGGCCGGAAGTGCGCATATTCCAGCGGAATACAGTCTCCCCCACCCGCCAGTTTTAAGAGACAGCCAGTCATCCAACATTTGTGCCCAGAACGGACCCAGTACCACTGTCAAACCTAAAATCTGGTCCATTTCTCACATATTAGAACCAAAAGACGACAGTTCCACGCAACCAGAAACAAACTCTGCGCACATCGCTCACGACTTGTCGTCATCCCGTGCTAATCTGACGTCATCTCGACTGACCAATCATGAACTTTCTTCAAGTCACGTGTCCAGCGAACTTTCTAATAGTAGTCATAGTGCGTTCTCCATTGAGTCGCCTCGTTATGGACTGTGCGGCAGTTCTTTGCAGACGACTCCCTCACCCCAGAAGAGTACTTCCGGTAGTCAGCATCCCCGGCCCCCTCTCGATACTCCACCGGACACCCCTCCATTTGATAACTACCACCACTCGACACCACATTTGAAAGACCAGAAAAAGCACGAATATGAAGCTCTGAACCTTAAAACAGATAGACAAGGTATGTAATATATACGTCTTATATACGGATACTTAAAAGAATAAAGATAGATATAAAATGCCAGATTTGAATAGTTGTATAATAATACTATTTTGAAAAGAAAGGGAAGCAAAAAAAAAAATGCAAGAAAGCTAAAAAGATATAAAAAATAGAAATAAAATAAAAATAAACATTAAGAAAAAAGATCGTCAGGCTGAAACTAAAAATAAATATATAGTAACTAAATAGATTCAAATACAAATAATCATTTACCTTCAGAATAATTTTACATTACTATAGTTTTATCTAAATTATTATTATGATTATTATATTTCTAAATCAAATAAATCATACCATAACAAGGTATGCCATTATCTTTACTGATTTAAACGAATATTAGTATTTGGACAACATACTCAACGATATTGTTTTATATATACTTATACGTTTCACATTTGCCTTTTCAGAATCTCCTAGAACATGAAAAAGAAGAAGTTTGGAAAATAACTGTTCTACTACAATCACTTCCCGCTGGTGAACTCTGTCCCATGCATCTACTAACGGGATCGAGGTTACGATTATCCAATCACGAGCGCCGTTGCAATCCGTGTGATAAGTCCCTTCTTGAACGAACTATGCCATTGGCTAGACAGTTCTCTGGCGGTGTGCTACTCAGGTTTTGACTTCTTCAAACTGTATTCCAATAATATTGGAACCGGACTACAGTAATTGTGTGAAATCGTAATGACTTATTGGTGTCCACACATCTCCGGATCAGAGAGATACTTGAATGAAGAAGAAATGGATGGTAATAAACGGAAAAAGACATTTTAGTATTCATTGCTGCGAATTTG
This sequence comes from Lepetodrilus fucensis, assembly GCA_032361325.1. NCBI lineage: Eukaryota > Metazoa > Mollusca > Gastropoda > Lepetellida > Lepetodrilidae > Lepetodrilus > Lepetodrilus fucensis. Next base: position 4,085 of record JAUTBV010157025.1, on the reverse strand, counting down.
ATCATGAATTAAGAACGATGTTGTCATGATATACCAATAACAATTAATAATAACAATTCGTTATTTGGAAGGATCTTTTAAATCCAATTTAAATAGCAATGCATCGCATTTATTAATTTATCAGTCGTATTGTCATAATTTATTAGAAACATTGTCAATTGAAATTGACTTATTTGTTTGATTAGGTCGACGGTTTCTTTGTAAACTGAATCGCTATATATACGTACACATATGTTTTGTTGATGTCTACTTATTGCGGCTAAAATTCTGATGTACATATGTAATGTATGTGACTTATTCAGCAATGGCCCAATGTGTTCCATTGAGAAGAAATAAATATCTTTAAATAAAATATCATGTTTTAAATTATTATCCACGACGTATAAAATATCTCGATTCCATAAAGCATTAATTTACAAATGTGTGCGTAGAACATTTGTTGACTTAAAGGAACAGGGTATCGTTTCACGAGAGCGTGATCTGACGTGGATACGAAATCTTTTTGAAATGACACCCATTATGGTTTCAGATAAACTTACCCAGGGCATAGGTCTATACATCTGATCGACTATATAGCTCTAATTTCAATGTTGCAGAACTGTGACGTTTTATAGATAATTGAACAACGATATGTAACCGTTTGAATAACCCATGTAGAAAAAACCCCACATTAACTGTATACATGTATGTGTAGGATAAATTGTATATGACAATCTCAATTAGCTATCCATAAGAAGACTGGAACAATCACAACATGCACAAGGACGTACATGCACATATCAAGCCGTAAGTGTATGCTCAACAAGATAAATTAAGGGCCGGTAGATATTTTGTGGGTTTCTAACAAACATTTGAGTTCGTCTTCAGGAATCTTGTGCTATTCTTCTATCATCTCTGCAGGTTCTTGAAGATTATCTGGAGCATATAGACGCTTGGAAAGATGTTCGTTGTTACAATAATATAAAGCTAAATTTATATGTCCAAAGGCAACTGACCCTTAATGAATTTGGTTGAGTACAGTACAACTATTGAAATAACTTGGTCTATCTCACAACATCCAACGAAAGGACCAAGTAGACATTTAGAAATACAAGTATATACAAACTATCGTATTCTATTCGACAAGTGGTTGATTTTTAAACGGTTAACCTTTGAAAGGTGTTTATGCCAAAGTGTTGTTAATTTGTGGTTAGTGAAAGATTCTAGAAAGCGAATTTAAACCCCAATTACAAAAATAAATATGTTAATGTGTGTGTGTGTGTGTATTCGTGTGCGCGCGTATGTGTGTATATCCGTGTATTTGTTCTCCGTGTGTGTGTATGTGTGTGTGCGTGTATGTGTATGTGCGCGCGCACTCGCGTGTATGTGTATATGTGTATAATTACCAGTTTGAGATAGAAACAATTATTTTTCATTAGTAAATAAAGAACGAATACTGTCTACAAAATGAAAGACCATACATGTCAAGAGACGTTCACTGAAACCTTATACCTACCCCTCAGAACCATCACTGTATTATATATCTAGTAAAAAAAGGAGCATTTTTAGATTCGCTACTTTGCCTAAATGCCAGGACATCGTTAGTACATAGTTAGACAAAAAAACAAAACAATGAAGAGTTGTTATCCAGACAGTATCATGTCTGAAATGAAAACGAGACTGTCACGTGATCTTGTCGATGGCGTCACGATACTTGTGGTTCATGACGAAATAAAACTTTGCGAGTGGCACACGTGCCGACCACTCACAGTAGATGTTACATCTCCCCGTGGCATGTTGTTATTTCATATTTATGCTCACCTTTTGTTTATTCTCGCCACAAAGCACACACGCGGCAATGGCGCAAACTCAGACTACCGACGAGACTCGACGAGAACACGACACGCACGTGATGTACCCCATATCACGTGTCCATCTGCAAACGTGACGTTCTACGGAAAATATTTGCTTGCATTGTTCGCTTATTTGCCTGCAACATTAATCGAGCTGGAACACACATGCAGAAGCGGCCCTGTTGCCTTAGATGAAATGAAACCGTTCTACAGTCTAGAACACTGTAATTGTCCGTTGTATTTGTTGAAACACGAGTAAGCTGCTTTACAGTGACATTAACATATATTCCTGATGTTTCAACGTGACTTTCATGTGAGTCCTGGCATGCGCTGTACCTCCTGTCTCGTGTTTACCATTTCTGTAACTTGTTTACCATTCCGATAACCTGTTTACCATTGTCTTCCTCATCTCTTTAATTGGTCGCGGGAACTTGATCAATGAATTGTACATGGTTGGTAAATATATATACACGTGCTATATCTATTAACGAATTATACTAACGACATATGTAGAGTGCGTCTTCTTCTACAACTCATTGTTTTGTTTTGTTTTTAATCTCGTATCTCTGTTGTTTTTTTCTCTCCCGATCATCAATCTTTTATTGTAGCCTGTTTCAGAATCAAACATGACGCGGAAGGTAATATTATGTAGCAATTTGTAAAACCAACAAAGCGCTTGTTTCCATTTAATCGTCTATGGTCCGTTACTGTAACCTCTATCAAACTGTCCCAGCATGTAATGTAATAAATACACATCGTGTTTTCCGTTCGGTTCTGTTGCATGCTGTGCACGGAATCAAGTCAATTGTTGGAATATGGTATCGTGACGGTGTTAACACGTTAAGTTACGGGTATACTAAAACCACCCTGGGACGGGTCGGATTTCATCCTCTTCAGAGGGGGGTATGTAATAATGATCCTACCTCGAGATATTATTATGTGGCTAATACTTGATCAAAAGCTAGACATTCCTGAAACATTGTCAGCCCATTTTTATTTAAAGATTGTTAATTTTGATAAAGACGTTGCCATTATAAGTAAAGTAAGTAAAGTAAGTAAACATAGTTTATTAAAGTGTCTAGCATATACATATTACATTTGATATTGCATAATAAAATTACGTATATATTATTACATATGCCCAGCCACAATTGGCTTATTAGACACCGTTGAACGCCATTGAACAACTAATGGCTGCTTACAGACATATCCATTGTTTGAATCCTTGTTTCGTGCGACGCAAGGCTTGTGGTATGTAAATACAGCATTATTATCTTTTCAACAAAACATTCTTGTATAATATGGATACATGGCCGGACATGATTGTAATGTGATACTGAATTAAGTGGTATTGTATTGTAATCTGTGGATATAATCATATTATACTTATGTATGGAAATATAGACTGCGTACGATGTATGAGACTGTTTGGTCTTGTTATTTCTTCATTAAACAAGATCAGACGTTACGCAAATTGACATATACATTTCCTCATAGTGTGGCGTGAATATAATTACGCAGATTCAAGTATCCGCTCATTATAATATTAATCTCTATTGTTAAAAATATCACCCACATACTATAACTTACTGCAGCCTTAACAGTTATTGCCTTTTAGATATTTAAAAATCGGAATCTATGAAATTTAGGACAGACACATCTTATGTAGACAATATCTTCACAATAATTATATATACACTTGACAGCAACTCCATTAATCATGGACATCTAGGCTATGTTTTCACTCGTTTGTAAACATTTCTGTAGCTCGATGTGTTTAACAGGCACTTTAAGAGTGAACATACGAAACACTGTCTGAGTATATTTTATCCGGTGTACATCTGAGAACGTTTGCTAACAGAGTAGGAGTCTTGGTGATACGATATCGTGTTTCTGTATACATGTATTAGTATTTGTCCTACATTTCACACAACTTCAGGATTTGATCTCTCTACCGGATCTACAAGACGAGAAGTCAACTTTGGGGATAGCAATCCTTGATACCTTTCGCGGTGTATTTTCTTATCAAGTGTCGATGTAGACGAATCTAAGATACTTGGAATACTTTCTGCATCATTTATATGTGGTGTAAATATTCTCACCAGAAATCTGAGCTACTGTAGAGAAACTGGATGACTGAATGATGGGGTAGTATTAATTCCTGACTGTCTGACGGCTATGTCTGTTGAAATTAATACACCGACTGTCCATATTGTATATCATTTACAAGACAAGGACAGCCACACAATATAT
>JAUTBV010157014.1:0-10272 GCA_032361325.1 Lepetodrilus fucensis | reverse complement strand
GTCCGACGCATGCGCAGTTACCAAGGATCAACACCGCACAGTGTAACTGCGCATGCATCGGACAGAAAGTACAGACATTACAGCTAGAAAGGAGCGGGCCCAGTGGTTTAAACAGGAGTCATCCTCGAAGCATAGAATCAGTGTCTGATCTTACGCTGCGACTGGAGTTACGATTAGGTATACCATTGTCACGCTATTTTGTTACAGGAGAGTACAGGGACTGAAATGTTGTCGTGTAAGGGAGATTACTTAGTCACGGGAATCAATGGTAAATTATTAATTCTTAGACAATATGTACATTACTAAGAGTTGTATACTGGTCAAGAAATAAATAGTTAATAATGTACTTACCTATTTAGAGTCAGGGCCCCGTTTCAATAAGAATGTTGTAACTATATGGTAACGCATAGGATTTGGTAACTTGGTAACTTGGGTAAATTTGTATTTTCTCAAAACCACCCACAGTGGTACACGAGGTACAACATACATTTACAAAGTGAATATAAATACGTGCAAAACATGACAGGGTATATAGAAGTACAGTGAGTCAATACATATAGAACGGAATCCTAGATAAGAATTAACTGAACCAACCTCTCACTTCAAGTTATACTTTAATAACTATCAAACCATCGTCGGCATCGAGCTCAGTATACACACAACCGGTTAACGACACTCGCGCCAACCACATACTAGTATTTTCCAACTAACTGCCCATATCCTGCTTGTATGAGGACAGTTTGTGTAAACCTATAGATACAGCCTGGGTATCGTTTCTCGAAGCTAAGGGACCATAGCACTCTCTTTGCCGATAGCTAATGCATTGCTAAGAGAGCGCTATGGCCCCTTAGCGGCTAAGAGAGCTTCGAGAAACGATACCCTGGTCTTTAGTGGTCGCTGGTATTATTGGTTTGTATACATTGGACTTAATTAACAGTTGACCGTTTGCGGGGCTTTTGGAGTCTCACAGCTGATCAAACAATTTTGCCGACTAGCAGCATTGATTTCATGAATTGATTGTAAAGGTTTCATTGGTTGTGTTGACTCAAGCTATTCTATAGAACGCATGTAGAGAGCAATGGTGAACATTCAAACGTGAATTCTTACTTGATTTTTATACTTACATGATTATATAACGACAATACTTGTTTTCACATTCGCACGGTTACGTGAGGTATGACTGTGTCTGAACGTAACCTTGAGGTATGACTGTGTCTGAACGTAACCTTGAGGTATGACTGTGTCTGAAAGTTACCTCGAGGTATGCCTGTGTCTGAACGTTATCTTGAGGTATGACTGTGTCTGAACGTTACCTCGAGGTATGTCTGAAAGTTACCTCGAAGTATGATTGTGTCTGAAAGTTACCTCGAGGTATGACTGTGTCTGAAAGTTACCTCGACGTCAATTGGAATACGTGAACGTAATGTTAAACGTTCGTTGAGTAGGCCTAGATTCCCTATACTATATACACTACAGTATTGACCTCAGTTACCAAGTGTGTCATGGTTATGAACGCACCATTGCCAATGGTTATGAACGCATCATTGGTCGTGGATCCGATATGAACGCATCATTGGTCGTGGTTATGAAGGCATCGCTGCATGTATCTAGCTGTAGGAATCTAGTCAATTGTCAAGTATCTGTTGAATCTTCGACTTTGGGTTGAATGTCGGACATGTATAGTATATAATGTCCTTGCTGACATAGCGATGAGACACTAGACAGGGTGCTCGGTGACGGCATGTCTTATCTGTAGGTAACGTACACGCTTTTCTCCTAAATAATTTAAACAATGACATTCATTTTCGAAGAAAAAAACAAACATTCGTCAACAAAGCCCCTATAGAATTGCTAATCAATCTGTCGGGCTCTTTATGTGTTTGTCGTCGTTATCTGAAACTATTCACCATTACTCTTAGTCTATCTGATGAAATGTATACTTTGACGTTAATCGTTCATAATATTCACGTTAATTAAATGTATTGTTGGCATACCTTATGTTTACATGTTTTATCTTGAATTGTGTTCGACTGCAGTTCTATTAGGCAGTTTATTTAATTATTCGCTACCACTGTCGTGACGGATAAACAGTCCATTTTATTTATATTTTTAAGATATGATCTAGCAGTATTACTGTTTACGAGATGTATTTCATTACAAAGAACGTTAAATATCAAATCCACCATACAAAAATGTAAGCCAATTCAATATGAATCTAAGGGTACATACCACAGTTTTTGTCCACTATCATTTATCATATAAATCAGCTTGGTTCGAGAGGCTGCTGATGCAGAACTATTGGTTCAACATGAACTAGCTTTACATCCACTTGTAGACAAAGGTCCAGTTATTTATATACAGACAAAAACAGGGGGGTGTCAATCGGGCCAGAAATTAGCTAAATAGGGTCAAAGACAAACATCAACAACAGCCGCACTGCAACCGAAAGTGACCGAACAACCTCACATTGCATTGCAGATCCATACGCCTTCCTAACATACAGGTGTAGGGATTTCTTTTTAGATTGCAATTAAACTGCATGGAACCCACTTCATTTGGAAGAAAATACCATTCATATTACTTAACATACAACAACACCAGGGCACAGACAATGGAACATGTGCAAAACGTACTTTTTCTACAGCCACCATTCATAGATAAACTGTGCTATGCCCCCTCAGTAACCAGGGTATCCTTTCACAAAGTTCTCTTATCCACCCATCGGCAAAGAGAGCGTTAGTGGATAAGAGAGCTTCGTGAAAAGATACACAGGGTACCTATTTCTCGAGGCTATCATATCCACAATGAGACCATGCATATAGATCTCTCGTAAATGACAAATCATCATGTAAACGAGTTAGTTACGAATGTGCCTACGGTTTCGTAGTAGATACGAGAGTTTCGAGAAACGTTGCCCTGATAATTAGTCTACTCCGTATTGCATATTTAGCCATAACTTTGAGTAGTCATATTTCCAGGCTTGTATGGTTTCATATGTTCAATACCTCGACATAACCATAATCGATCTAGTTGTGAGAGCGGGTAATGTCAAATATGCGAACAAATCTGAAAGGCTTAGATATCTCTGTGGCCGCAGTTCTTCAGCGATGTCCTAAATGTACGGGTAAGCTTGTCAAATAGCCACCCCCAGTGAACGACACAAAGAATCAGTGAGCCAGCTTTGTGCGGAGACATACACCAGTCAATTAGTACAATATTCATGTATACTGGTGAATACAACGTCCTCTCGTACAACGTATGTCTGTGTGTGTTAGTAACAGTCGGGGGGTCGACTACCTCATTCACTCCGTGGTCATAAAGGTTGTTCATGGCAATATGACGTTAGCCACAAAGTCAGAGGGAATATTTTCTTGTTTCAGAACTGGAGTAACACTACACGTGACGCAACAATGACAGCGACAGTCGTGATGATAACTAATGTGTTGTAAAGAACATGCAAATGTTGGACATTTGTGTTAAAATTCTCGATTGGATTTATCTGGATTTATTTTTGGTCTTCCGAATTTGGATTTAATCTTGCTGTAGACGGCAATGATTTTTGATGAAGTCGTTACACATGCTCCAGGTTTGTGAGAAACTGTATAGTAGGCCTACTAGTGTTTATTGTGAGAAGCTATATAGTACTAATATACTAGTAGCCATCTAGCAATAGGTAGTGGTACTCGTTGCTTTTCATACATGGCTTTAGTTGGTCCAATGCTGCTACTACTAGTTCTAGGTAGAGTATTACACAGAAGATTGACCTTCACGGAGGAATGACTGGAAGAAATGTCTATGTTAGTTCTTCACATTCTTGAGTATCCCACTCCCTTACCACTAATTATAGACGCTAATACCTGCTGTAGTTGTAAAGAGTTGTCATCCCTCTTTAAGCAGCTATACTAGTTGATGGCGAGAGTACCTCACTTCACTAGCTCCGTAGCGCAGACTAACTACAGACTGCATAGAGAGCTTCACCTCTACTTCGGTTCCTCTTCAAGCATGAACCATCACTGCAGCAGTTATGTTTTTCAGTAGTGCGAATACTAGATAAATATTTCATTGATTAATGTAATAAACATATTACAATTCATCCTCGCAAGTCAGGTGTACTCAGTTCCGTTCAGGACTCACTTCATGTGGTACCCCTGGCATACATCTAGAGAGAAACCTGCGCAAACAGTTTAGGAGCTATACATAGAACAATGATGATATCTATTTCATTTCATTGGGTAGATTTTTACACCAAATTCATCGTGAAAATGATTTCATTGGCTGTTTGCGAAAGTTTCCTTCCAGGGGTACCTGAACCTGTATGTGATGATGATTACAAATATGTGTGCATTAATAAAAGTGATACTATCTTCTCCTAAGATATCAACTATCAATAATAATAATACTCAGAATAATAATATGTATTTATGAAAAGAGCATGCTTTCGGGCGTGGATTTGGCGCAATATAAATGGCATATTATAGCATTAACTAATGTTTATTCTCTTTTCAGAACTTTAATTTAGACTTATTTTCTGTATGGATTTTTTAACAAGTCAAGGACCGTGTTTATTTTTGTAAAATGTTTTTATTTACCGTAATTACCCTAATAATTCGAACCCTCTGATAGTTTTTCCTTTTTAAAGATTTCATGACAAAATAAAAATTGTAAAGAAAGCCATTGAAGTAAACTTTAAATGTGTTTATATTATCATCAGTCATCATTGTTATTCCAGGCTTCGACATCAGCGGGGAGAATCTGGAAGACCTGCTGGCGTATGATGACGCCTTCCTTGATTACTTCAACGCCTTCCTGTCGCTTCCGGTGGGTCTCCCGGACATCCGGCTGTCTTATATCTGTGTTAATACCTCCTGTACTTATGTGATGGGCACTGCACTGGATACGTGCATATTACTATGATACGAACAAACTACGGCTGATATACAAAGACATTACTTTGACCCTCTCATACTATCGTTAATATACTAAAAGTCTGCAGCAGAAAAACAGAACTAAACGTTTATTTAATTCAGCATACCAGGTGAAATATATGGGCTCAAATGGACATTTATTATTTCACACACATTAAATTTCAAGGTATGTTAACGAAGCGATTTTGCCACTGCAGGGCAACGGTATGATGTTACATAATGCCTGAAATATAATAATGCTTTTTAAAAAAAAGTTTTAAAAAAAAGAGGTAACAAAGACAAATGTAAAATAGCACCTTGCATGCCACTGAGCAACAGGACACTGTAGTTATTTGTAGGTTCAATGGTACGGGTCCACTTGCAGGTGTTCCCCCAGGCCTTGGCCTACAACCGGCTGACGGGAGGTTTCGAGGAGGTTGATGTGGCTGACGTAGGCAGTACTCTGTCTGGCTACGTGACGCCGTCAGTCCACTATGGCGCCACCACACACGAGTCTGAGCAGATGCTGGAGTGGGCTAGAGAGGAGAGACTGCCTCTCTTTCTGAGGTACCTTGTCGTCTTTACCTATTCTTTCCATGTAGCGCCGTGAGCACGCTTTCGAGCTCGGGTTTGGCACGCTATTAATATTCAAATTATTATCATCGATGATGTATAATTGTAGTGTACGAAGAAGTGTAATACACTGTGTTTTCGAGGAGGACCGCCTATCGCGGACGCCAGATTTTACTGCATTTTCTGTGTTCTTTCAGGACTCTTCTGTTCAGAGAGTTAAAGCTATGCAAGCTGCTGCTCCGTCCTCTGGAAGACCGCCTGACAATCAGTCGGAACTCTAGTCGGGGTCTGCGAGGTTACAGCCGCCAGTCCGAGAGCTACGTATCCAGCCTCAGCAACAGCGCCGACAACAGCGCCGACGCCCTGGACGATGACGAGTTCGGCTTCCAAGACCTCCGTCACTCGGCGCTGTACCGCTACAAGAGACCCGGAAGTCGCGCGCTCAGTGACCCGGCGGGGAGGATATACTATGACTGTGAGTTATAGACGTCTTCTAATATTCCGGTCCAGTGCCTATGCTTTAACGTACAGCACTAGATGTAGCGCATGAAAGAACAACCATGCATTGAGTGGGTCTCGATAGTTGTAGATAGTCTTCAAATTGATCATACTTGGTTCCATTTTTCAAAAAACATGGAAAGAGTATTTTGAAACTATATTACAATTCACAATCTATTTACGGTGTTTCTCACAATCTGGCCGCGAGATTACGAAATCGTCCACAAATCCCCATATACAATTTGAGCATGAAATCATAATCAAAGTGTTTCATAATCTTGGGGCCTGACCTCCAATGCCGATATATTAATACCATTATTACTTTAGTATTCTGTTATAATATTGTGTATTCACCCCCAATAGATTATCCCTACAACGACTACAGTGACGGCGCCCCTACCCGGTCACCGTCCATGCTGGGGGGTACTGAGCCCCTTCCACCCCGAATGTCCAGTACGGGAGTGCCGAGACCGAAGCGGTCCCTCACAGATACGGGGACGGGGAACGGATCGCAGAATGGGAACAAGAGTCTACAGAAGTCTAACAGCACCGTGAAGAGGGAGACAAGGTAAAGCTGGATCCAGGAGTGTATCAAATCAAATAGGATTATTATAGTGACATAGAGAACATACAATTCAATACAAGTATGTCATTATATATACAATTAGTATTGATATATTTCAATATATAGTAGGATATATAGTAGGATATAATGGACTATTGGAATATTAGTAGTCCCTGTATCAGTATAGCTTTGATATTGATATCCAGATGTCTAATTTAGTTATCATATTTATGATTTTCGAAGTCACCAAAAACATTCTTCTTTGGTTTATAAACAGAAATGTATCACATACTATAGGGTTTTCTGTATAATTAATTCGTAATGGTTAATTTAATGCACATACATTCAGTTGTTTTCTGAAAGACGTTCGCAATGTAATTAGTGATTTTTCTTTAAGGATTTCATCGGAAGTTGAAGTATTCACAGTGGCAGCAGATGGTAAGTGTTATTTTTGGTAAATTTAATTTAGGATGAATAGCATTAATTTTAACATAGCCATTGTATAGTGTATAGACACTTTTTTCTATATATTTTGGGTATATAAAATACGTTTATATGGATTTCAAGCTTTTGGTATGTATATATTTATCATCAATATCTTATAATTACATGTTTCTATTTTAATCATACTATTTCAGAGGCTAGGAGTTATTCCATAAAGTGTGGAAAGCATCCACCACAATCATCTACAGAGGCAGCATTTCTGAGTGGCGCCAGGTATTCTATGCTCTCATTGCCTTCATGTCAGTCGTTTATTATTATATAATAGTGTACATACACTCATATATGGAGTTAGTCCTTGGAGGCATTATTAATGATTCATAGACATATATCACATTTTTTGGAAAAGTTGCATCCCAAAACGTAAAAATTAAACGCTCAATAAAAACAAACCCGAAAAAAAAAATACCTCCAATGTCGTTGACAAGGACTAGCATTTTAGCATATTATAATTGTATACTATTTAATAATACAAACTATTCGGTACATTCCTAGTAACGCTAGGCTGTAACACACATGTTTATGTACCTCAGAGCTCTATCTGCACCCATCAACTACGAGGAATTTCTGAAGAACCCTCGCCTGGACAACTTCGACATGTTCTTCGGAGACGCCGAGCCAGAGCCGCCTGGACCCACGTACGTGGAGTTCGAGGAGAACCGGTCTGACGACGAGAAAACCGAGACTGACGTCAAGAACATGGAGGACAGGCTCAAGATGTCGCTCCAGCAGATGAAGGAGCAGGTGCTAGGAACGGTAGGCCGCTAGGAGATTTACACCTCATTGGTCTGTAGGTAATCCGTAGAGTATGCCAGATGCAATAACAACATTATAAGTATAGGATTAAGGATGTTAAGGCCTTGCTTGTTTTATTTATATCTGTACAGTACACAGAATCACGTTCTAATAACAAATCACTCATTTAAACCTGCACGGTTTATACCACTGGTTTCAATATCTGTTCCCCCATTGGTGTTGTCTGTTCCATCATAACTAATTGGCACCCTCCGTTGTAATACTAAAAGATTGGAGGCATTTGGGTATTTTTATTTTCAATTTGAACTTTTACATTTAAAAACTAAATGACCCAAGATCTACAAAGAAATAAAGCAAATTACATTAATAGATACAACAGTAGAAGCTTCTAGCTAATTTGACAAGGACTACCTTTCATGAAAACTTATGCACAACGATACATAGCCCGAAATCAAGATAACAGAAACATTATGGAGACAAAGCAACTTTCTCTATAAAGATCCTATAACCCTCTCGCCAGTGGTCTCAATTTTTAGGGTCTGGTAGTGACTGCGAGAGCTTCATGGAAGGACGCCGTCGTCTAGATAGTATACTATAGATGCAGCAATCATATAATATTAATACATACAAGCTTTAAGTTGTAATGTGGTTTACGCCGCTGGTTTCAGCTAACTGGGATAGAAGCCTTCAAGCACTTCCTGTCTGACACCGCGGGGCTGAGTCTGCTGAACTTCTGGCTGGACTGCGAGTTCTACAAGGACACCACGGAGGATGACGAGGACGAGGCAATAGTGGAGACTAGGAACAGGCTCTTCAGGTGCACTGGGCAACACTACTTCTTCTATTACGTCTTCTCTGTCATAATAACCTCAGAGTTGGCCATGATTTCTAAAACTGGGTATACAATAATAATGATCTGCAAGCCAATAGTCCTGAAAGGAAAATATAGCTTTATCTTACAATGATTGAAACTATCTGAAACTAAACTGAACATTTATTACAAATGCTATTGTATGCAAGGTGGTATTTTCAAGGATGGGTTCTGCCTACTAGAGTGGTTAATACCACAGATGCTCTCTAGCATAGTGTCCTTCATCAGACTCGGTAACATCCTCTAAGCCTAGGCCCAGTTCCTCCTTACATACAGTGATACACCACTGGAGACGTGTTCTGCTGGTAATCTGACATAGGTTTTATTATCTCCTCAGGGACATTCAAGACAAGTACAAGCTGAATCTAACCCAGGACGCCATTAATCAGATCAGCAAGTCGGCGTCACACGTCGGTCTCAGTCACACCATATTCCTGCGCACGCAGTATGACGTTCTGCGCAGACTCAGAGCCTACTGGGTACCTCGCTTCCTGCTGCACCACGAGAGGAACAAACCGTTCGGGTAATACACGGGCTTCTCACAATACTGTATATGCATATTGCATAGTACTATAGTTGACATAGTGGGACTTCCTTCAAGCATATACATTCTACACTGAGTTATGCAACACACACTGCTCTTTGCCTTTGGATTATCCCCAGTTGCCTAAAACAATGGAGAGTTACCAGACCGCCGCGATGTTCATGACATACTTCAATTGACCCACTAAATAACAAATGTCACAAGTTTCCAAATATTGATGTTATGATTTTATCAAACGTAAGAAACAGTCTGTTTTAAAAGAAGTATGAAAATGGTGATTTTATATTTTGATAATCAGACTCATCTTCTACAGAATGATGGTCTGCTATGCATATATAGCAAGGCAGTCTGTTGACCGGGATTCTGGTATATTAAACAATTACCAGATACCCTGAAGGGTAACACAGATACCCTTAAAGGTGTAACACAGATATCCTGAAGGGTAACACAGACCTTCTTCCATTCTTCATTCCAGAACCACCACGCATGACCTGCACGCATTATTCTGGTCTGTTAAAAAAGCTACGCCAAAGAACCCTGTACCTTTCTTTCCGTCCATCTCACTGGTCCGCTCCGTGCCCATCCGCCCCGACGACGTTCTCATGTCGTCACTGACGTTGACGTGGGACAACGTCAGCAAGGTCAACTCAAGTCGAGACATCATGTCCGCTCACGGGAGGAGGCCATCGTCCATAGTGCCACCCAATGGGTAGGTAGAGCTAATGTTCCACATAATCTGTCCAAGAGATTCCCGATGAACTACACTCACAAACACACGTTCAAGAATACGATATGAAGACGTATTGAGAACACGTCGGGAAACGTTTATAACGGAGAACAATATATGTAAAATCATAATTTATACCAATTCCATACACCAAATGTGAAGCCTAATTTGTATCACCACTTACATATGCATACATTAATGTGCTCCATTGGTATATGATTATTTGACCTTGCTAACTGATTTGACCATTTTAGTTTCAGCTTCTTCAGGTAAACTATGTGTACATTTAGAATAAGGTGTGGTTTTGTGCACACGTTTTACTTAACACTACAC
>JAUTBV010156992.1:0-10278 GCA_032361325.1 Lepetodrilus fucensis | reverse complement strand
TATTACTATGTATAGCATATCATAGTGTTCTTCTTCCTGCTTATATATTTGTCTGTTTTTATCGGTTTGGAAACACATTTGTCTTGCTTCAAATCGTGTTAATACCCAGTGAACATAATACGGTACAGTACGGATTTAATTGTTTTCCTGACTAACTTTGTATACCCCCCAGGGTGTTGAGAAGGAAAATAACCCAGAGATCCACTGACGGGGATAATAATGTACCGCTCTAATCATGCTTTCGTGCATGGACTTGACACACTATAAACAATCACGTTATATTATTATTATTATTATTATTATTAATAATAATAATAATAATTATTATTATTAGTAGTAGTAGTAGTAGTAGTAGTATTTATTATTATTATTATTATTATTATTATTATTATCATCGTTATTATTATTATTATTATTATTAGCATCATCATCATCATCATCATTATTATTATTATTATTATTATTATTGTTGTACATAGGACATCCCATGTGTAAAACAGTTAACACAACAATTGAAATAATGAAATGCCAACAAAAACCCAAATACCATATTTTCATTGAGTTGTGGCTTGGTTTTTATGTGCGGGAAAACCAAAATAAAAACAAGAAGACTGAATCAACAAAAGATAAGTTCTATTTAATATATTCATGAAAATGTATATCTTACCCGTATCTCCTTCTCGATGTCACGTCTTCAACTTGAGCGCAACCACCGTCTCCATTATCCAATATTAAAGAATTTCCACTGAAAAGAAAATATATGTACAGTTATGTTGGTCCCATAGCAACCGGATAAACAGATACACGTAATCGACCGGTGTTTTGCGATTCGCATGGCTGGACTTGATTGCAATACTCGCTGTCGACATAACGGTGATAACAAAATTGATGGTTCGGTTGGCCAAGGTATTGAGATTGTTCATGTTCATGTTGGGTAATCAGGTGTTACCGAATGAGTTCGGAAGACAATGCGTGATTCAGATGATCAGCATGACAGTCAAATTGTCGCTATAATCTCCAACTCATGACTAACGTTCATGTTCATGTTAACGAATGAGGTAGGAAGATAATTGATGATGTCAGTGAATTACAGTCAATTGATCATTGGCTCATGATCTGTTACCGAATTAGGAAGATAAGTTGATGATGTCAGTGAATGACAGTCAAATGTTAATAGGTCATGAGCTGTTACCGAATGAGGTAGGAAGATAATTGATGATGTCAGTGAATGACAGTCAATTGATCATTGGCTCATGAGCTGTTACCGAATTAGGAAGATAAGTTGATGATGTCAGTGAATGACAGTCAAATGCTAATAGGTCATGAGCTGTTACCGAATGAGGTAGGAAGATAATTAATGATGTCAGTGAATGACAGTCAGGTCAATTGATCATTGGCTCATGAGCTGTTACCGAATTAGTTAGGAAGATAATTAATGATGTCAGTGAATGACAGTCAGGTCAATTGATCATTGGCTTATGAGTTGTTACCGAATGAGGTAGAAAGATAAGTTGATGATGTCAGTGAATGACAGTCAGGTCAATTGATCATTGGCTCATGAGCTGTTACCGAATGAGGTAGGAAGCTAATTGATGATGTCAGCGAATGACAGTCAAATGATCGCCATGCCAGTCGTAATATTCTCCAACTCAATGACGAATACAATATGCAGTACGAATATATTTAAGTACAATATATAATTGCTGGCGTCCAATATACTTCAGTTTTATTTCAAATTTGAAAGCAAAATGTTAAATTTAATGTTGAATGATTTAAGACCATCTTTATTGAATTCCTAAATGAACGAAGATTGGTAATGATATTGAATGCTACGTTATAAAAAAAACATGATCATCGTATTAACTCGCCATATTGAGTTAACCAACATTACTCCACTGCATATAGGGGCATCTCCGGTGGTCACTGGGACGAAGAGGGTTAGATAATGGTTTAAACATATTTTATTTCAAATATATAACTGAAAGTGGATTGGCATACAATACAAAATAGACATACATTAAATCATACAAATGCATAAATACATAAATATATAAATACAATATTGGTGCCGAGATGATGGGTGAGACATCGTGAGTACTAATTTGCAAATGTGTAACAAACTTCATTTTAATAAATCTTCAGGGTTAGATAATGCCAGGTCATACTGTATATTGCTACGGTGTTCTTGTTGATTATGCTTCTCAACATCGGATACAAGGCACTTGCCCTATATAGGTTCTTATGATTAGTACTCTACACATTAAGACCTTGATACAAAAGCTGCTCTCATCTATAAAGTGAGTCATGTGGATAATAATGATTTTAAAGCAGCTCGCTCAGAAAACAAAAGAAAACCTGTTTTGTGAGTGGATGGTAAACGGGTGCGGTCCCAGATTAGAGATCGATAAATATAAGATTCCGTATACAGGTAAATGTCACTAAACAAATATACAACAGCTGTTATATCAACTATGTAATGTTCGATGTCTGGCAAGTGTCTACATGTAAATACTGGTAGGAGATAGGTGTATATACGCATGTGACTATACTAGTTTCTGTCTGTCTGTCTGTGTGTCTGTCTGTCTGTCTGACTGACTCTCTCTCTCTCTCTCTCTCAAACAAGGTAATCATACCATACATGACAATGAGTTAGACGGTTTGTTGAAGGCGTTTCCCAAACTATTCATATTAATATTTCTGGCGATGTAAAATACATTACATCCATCCAAGATGTTAGAAACAATGTTAATATACCCAATCTAATTTAATCACCAGAAAGGGCCCGTATTCTCTAAACTTCGTGTCCTAAAAAGTTCGTAAGTAGGCCTACTAAGAATTTGCCTGACTGGTTTTCTGCTTATGTTAATTTTTGAAGACACCTTTTCTCACTAAGAAGTTCTAGGCTAAGAAGTTGAGAGAATACGGGCCCAGATATAATAAACACGTTCTGGCATCTTCAACTATACGCTAGATCTCCCCTTCTATGTACATACTGTAGACCTTTTAAGTAAACCAAAATGAGCTAAACTACCCTCTAGTAAAAGCATGGTTTCCTATATAAAAAAATTAAAAAACATGGCAAGTACCATAGCTTTGAATGGTTTGAACGGTTTCTATTATCATCGTAATGACGACTATCACGTGACAAGCAAGATGGCGGCGCTCATGGTTTGAGCAACGTAAACGTCAGATTCAAGTCCACGAGTGTGCGTCAGATTCAAGTCCATGTGTGTGCATGTGTTATTGTACACACATGTGTAAGTGCATATATGCGTATATACCGTATTGCATGAACGATTCCATTCAGTAGCTATTTGCATAATTAATATCTCATTCAAGTGCACTAAAATTGTAGACGTTTTATTGCTCGTTATTTTAAGTGTATCTTCGTCCTATTGAGAGTTTGCATTAATATTTTACTAAAGCTATACATATCTTTGTACACAGACTTTCTAACATTTCATACCTGAATCTCTTAATAGATAATCAATTATGTTACACAATACCATTTCTATTCGTGGGAGGTATCTGTAGCCTACATGTATAGTAATCATAGTGCTGGAATCCAGGGATCCTAATACAAAGCCGTCCGGTGGTAATTCCCCGAAATGAATAAATAATACCCATACACAATTTTCCATATTTTAAGTAAGCTAAACCCTCACTGATGATCGTAATTTAATTACTAAATAATCCATTAACTGATAAATTATTTTAACCAAGCATGTCAACATCGTAGTTGTAATTATGCGAAAACCGGGTAATATTTACATTCGTTTAACCCTATCCCTGCTGGATTAGGCAGAGGTACAGCTTTTTAGGACATATCTGATTGCTTCCAGCATGGAGAGAGTTAATGCGGACATCCGTTCTATTCGGAAATAAAACGTCTATTTATCCGCTTTATAAGTGTGATGTCGGCTTCAGGCTACGATTAATCGATATTTATCAAGTAAACGGATATGTTATATACGACATGCTGGATTATATATCTAGATAAATAATTAAACAGATGTTAATGGTTTCCAGAAGCTAAATGTCACGTGGTGTTGAGTGATATTAATAGAATACAACGTGTACACGAAATTAATATTTTAACCCACCTGGAAAATAGGCTTACCTTTAAGTTTATCTAAACGCATTTATCTCCTGTTTACAGATTTGAAAAAATAACGGAAGTCGGCGTGGGATAGACATGAAACAAGAACAAGTATCAACACTCACGTCAGCAACAGCAACATTAGCAACACTCACGTCAGCAACAATGACATTTAACAACATTAACGTCAACAACAGCAACATTTACCAACATTCATGTCAGTAACAGCAACATTTACCAACACTCACGTCAGCACCAGCAACATTTACCAACACACGTCAACAACAGCAACATTAGCAACACTCACATCAACAACAGCAGCAATATCACCCACCAATATCTGCTCTATATTATATTTCCTATGTATGAAATCTGTAGTATTGATCGGGGATGTAATATACAATATTTATACCCAAGGTCATTTATACCATTTAGCACTAGTTCATAAACCCATTTGTTATTTTCGCACAACATATACACATAGTACACGATACAGCTGTCGCGAATCAATAAGAAATCCATTGAAGCAAGTCAGTATACAACGTATGCAGATATAGGTTTTCGTATCACTGGCTAATTCTGATTCAAATATAGTGATTCGTCCTGTTTGTTCACGTTACATATATACATGCACAGTATTCTAGTAGGTAGTTATTTGTCGCGACACCGGTTCGTTTCTTTTTCTTCTCAGAATACTTCTTTGTAATAAGTATAGGCCTACTGCTATATCGGTAGTGTAGTATATTGTATGTCCACAACGTGATTGGATGATTGCTCAGTGCCAATACCGCAGTGAATGCACGTACATCATGCATGACCTCATGATTTGCTCTCAGTATCATTCTGACAAGACTATTCTTGTATGGGCGAATACAAGCCCCGAGATTACGAAACATTTTTTAGTACGATTTCATACTCAACTCAGAATGTTGTTCCTAAAACGTCATGTGACGTCATAGCCTGAGTATGCTGTGAGTCTATGGTTATGACGTCACATGACGTAGTATGAAATCGTACCCAGAAAAGTTTCGTAATCTCGGGCTCAGGTCCCGAGATTATGAAACCTTTTTGAGTACGATTTCATGCGCAAGGTTCTTTTCTTTTTCTGAACATAACCTTGAGTTGAGCATGACATCGTACTCGAAAAAGTTTCGTAATCTCGGGACCAATTCAATTATTATAACGGTATTCCTCTCGACGACTGTCTACGATATCTGTACGGTGCTGTTATGATCCTGGGCCCGAGATTACGAAACCTTTTCTGAGTACGATTTCATACTCAACTCAGAATTGTGTTCATAAAACGTCATCTGACGTCATAACCCTAGACTCACAGCATATTCAGGCTATGACGTCACATGATGTTTTATGAACAAACTTCTGAGTTGAGTATGAAATCATTCTCATAAAGTTTCGTAATCTCGGGGCCTGTTCTTGTCAGTACCGGTGCTTGCAGGTTTACTGCAACACTCGTACCTACGGGTGTTGCATATTTATTCCTGTCCTAAACTGACAAGCCGTGGCATTAGTGATACAATATTGAATACCCCATTTCAAACAAACCAAACTAAATATTTATTCTGAAGACTACCATAAACGAACGCCATTTTGATTACTCAAGCGGGGAACTATCATTATCATATAATACATGGTTTGAAAAGATCCGAGACTAAAAAAAAACTATCGTCTTTTATGGCATAATTATGTTCTGGTGTTGCTATTAAATATTGTTGAATTCTCCACTGCGTTATACTACTAAACATAACAACAACAACAATAATAATAATAATAATAATAGTATTATTAATAATAAGTAATTTATAATAAGTAATTTATATAGCGCATAATGATCTAGACTAGCTACTCAATGTCGCTGAAGTATTAAATAAAGGAGTAACGCAAGAGGTGGGCATATACTGACTCATTGGTGACAACCCATTGCTTGATGTAATACGTCTGATCATGAGTCTGGGCATCACTGAGGCAGAATATTCCAGTGAGCTAGCACCACAGTAAGCGACTGCAGGCAAGGAAGACATCAAGCGTGTACCGTTAAGAAAGCCAGTTCACTAAGAAAATTGTCTGACTTCTGGAAAAATATTAATGATACCTTCAAACTGTAATAGGCATATGCCTTCATTGTATAGTTATAATTCTATCATGACTCCTCCTGTAAACCTCCCATGCTGTTGTAAACTCACAGCCCCAGAGTGAATAAAGTTCAGTTCAGTTCAGTTAATAATGCTAAAAATGGCATTGCCTTTAGACATTGACATTGCCTTGAATCATTGGCATTGCCTTGAGTCAGTGAACATGTGCATCATGTGGTAGCTGTGTTTACTCACAATGTACAGACACAGTCTGTGTGAGACCAAAGACCAACACATTATATTATATGAATGACTGCGTGTTATAAGACAGCGGAACGTGCGTATGCATGTTTTATGAATAATTGTATTATGTTTGATCAAGATCAGTTCCGGTTGAGATCGCTTGTACTTTTTATGATAGGCTTTATAATTATTTACTGACATAGTCTAATATAGGATAAAGACTCTGTACAAAAGTGCATGTATCACGGTTTGTAGACATATTTCATGGTCAAGCGTAGTTACCTGAACGCATGTGTACACATTTGATTTGTCAACACATTGGGCAACAAGTTACTTTTTTCTTTCCCAGTGTCCAACTGTTTTTTACTAGTTTCATTAAAAACAATTATTTTAAATTTATCTCGCGATGAAAACACACACAAAAATACATAATATTAGTTATATATCGTACTATAAAGTAATAGTTCTATTATATAATAGTAAAATTTCGATGTATATTAATTAGGACAGGTTTCTAATACACATATTAAATTCTTATATAGTACAATCAAATAACGATAGCAAAAAAAAACATTTTCCATAGTTTATCATTTGGAAAGAAACACTACTTAACTCTATTAGGCGTTGGATTAATTACATGTACATGATTCTACTATTTCGGTAATATTATGCTACTTTTCAAACTCCTGGATATGTTTATACATTACTTACACACATATCATATATCATAAGTGTGCTTACACTCAAGCCAAGTACACCGGTATCTATATCTGTCCAACACTGTATGTCAATGGAATCATTATACTTATATATCAATATGTCACAGTGTTAAAAAGATCGTATTCACGGTGTATTCACAAAGTCTCAATATACATACGATCATAGTCCTTTCACTAAGATTGCATAGAACAGACTGTATATTGGCCATTAGGTTCTTAAAATGAAGCTAACGTTACTCACGAACTAGTCCTTGTCAAAGACGTTTCGTAGCAATTTTCCTGATGTTTAATTATTTTTAGCATTTTTATATAAATTCCTATATTTTTTGTAGCAGAACGTGTTTGTTAAAATTAATTGCTACGAAACATCTTTGACAAGTACGTCTTTGACAAGGACTACTCATGAATATATTCACCTTCTGCAGTCTAATTTAGCGCTTTGTTCATTTATATATGTTTGTACATATCACTTAATTATTTTCTTTGTATTTTATTAGGGAGCGGATCTCGTAAGCGTCCAGCTTTTATCCAATCCCATGACATTTAGTGTCGAAAGAAACTCAAACATTTCTATTTTTCATTTTTCGAATAATTTATGAGATCATGAATGAGGCAGCAACTATGATCACATTCTGTGAACGTGCAAACATGATAGGTTCCTTATTATTTTTCAAGTACGAGAGCTGTGGATACTAGCCCAAGCTACTTAAGCCTGTCAATACAATCGCCTGAATATGGGTCTATAGGGCACGTTGAACACGTTCTGTTAAATAGATGGTCTAAATACGACACCCTGTGGAGCCGGTGTCGCGAAATATTTCCGCCCCATTGGAAAATTCTATTTCGTGACACCGGTATACTATGTTTCTTAGAATGTTAACGAACAACGATCGAACAACGCTAGATCAATGTAATTGATTTCTAAAGATCACTCAACAGGGTTTGGCTGACATTGGTGCACCCTCTACTCCCCCGCTGGTGGTACGGCTGTGTTTGTGTAGAAACCAGAAATTTCCTTAGGACAGTTGTACATGATCGGGCACGTGGCTTGTAGATGTCGCCATTGACGACGAATCTTACGAAACGTGTATATATCTGTGATCCTTATTCATTCATTCATTCATTCATCATTTGTAATGTTTTAATGCAATTACTTTGAATATAATTATAATGTAAATCTAAATGCATAAAACACACACATACATTATCAACACATTCATAGTACGAGTTTACATGTATCTCTAATTATGATATATGTTACAATATATGACTTGGTATCTTGTAAGAAACGTATAAATTAGACTACTGTTTACAATCATGTCCACTGTCTTATTCTCGATCGTGATCCTTGTCCACAATCAATGTCCAGCGCTCGATAATACCCCGATTGTTCCGCGGGACACCACCCTGGTAGATTATCTATAGATATCAGTTGTTGTATTTACTGGACAACACGTGTATGTAGTACGTTTTCCGTTTTATTTATATATATATATATATATATAAAAAGCAACAAAAATCTCTTTATCTATTTATTTATTTACTTGTTTAGCTATTAGTTTAGTTATTTATTTAGTTAGTTAGTTAGTTAGTTAGTTATCTATTTATCTTTTTATTAATTTATTTAGTTATTCTGTGTGTATCTACGCTTGTTTAAAAACTAATTTTATTCTATAGTTTTATATGTTTGTATATGTGTTATTGGTGTCTTACAGGCCTTAAATGGCCGGGTGATGTTTTTTTAAAATGTCTTATCATTGTATGTTATTATTGTATTTTTATTCATCACATGACACCCAAATAAACATTCATTCTTCTCTTCTTCTGTAGTACGTTGCTTGATAACGTTAGTTACACACGCGCTTATAGATTGGACCATAGCTTCGTCAAACAGTAACCTACACACAACACCCACAGTTGTAGATGAAACTTCACGCCTTTCTGCTTGGCTCTCGCTAGCGCTATAATATGACCTTCGCCAACGTTACGCGACGTCGACTAACGTTATGTCATAATTTGTGAACGTTATGTGACGTTCGCTAACGTTGTATCATCTAATTTGAAGAGACGTTTTAGGCGTCTCGTCAGTATGCCCAGATAACGTCGAACAAGTAATATGACGTGTACACTCCACGTACGATGTATACATTCTAATACCCTTCTTTCACAGTTTACGCCTATTATAATCAATATATTACACACGGGAAATCTAACCAGAGGTGATTTAAAAGCGTACTGGGTGTTGAAATTTAAGAATCTGTATGAATATCACCCCTCTCGAAAGAAGGAACAGGCAAATAGGGTGAATTTGCACGTGCGGGTATGTGAAGAAGTCCTAAAAAGGTATCGTCTCGTAACAAATGTTTGACAACGACGTCGTAAGACTCATCTCTTCATTAATCGACGCCGCTTTACGAAGGTACGAATTAAACAGGCCCCTGTGTCTCTACAACCTCCTAACTACAGCTTCTAATTAAACCAGTCCTAAAAGTTATCGCCTCATAACAAGTTTTTGACAACAACATCACATCGACACTTACCTTTACGAAGTGATAAACTGCCTTAACCGGATCATAAATCTAGCACCTCGTAAATTTAGGATGTCGTTAAATTTTACCTTTAAAGTCTTATTTGCCCATGTTTTTCGTTAACAAGGTAAGACATGATTCAATAAAGTAGGCTCAATTACCATCAACAATTTTACTATGACGTAAAATGACAATGTAAAATGACGGCCGAGATGATAATGGAAGCAGTATGGAAAGAATACTATAATATACTGTATATATATAATACTGTATATATATATATATATATATATATATATTATTACGGAATTTCCAAATTTAGTTAATTGAATTATGCAATAAGTTTCGTTGAGGAAAGGTGTGTAACTTCGAAGGAAAATGAAATCACACTGATCCATTGCCCTGGGTAATAATGGGCACGCTTTAGGGCGTGGATTTTGCGCAATATACCTTTTCAAAGTATTATTATTATTATTATTGCTGCTATAATTATTATTATTATTATTATTATTATTAGTAGTAGTAGTAGTAGGCGTGGTAGTAGTCGTAGTATTGCTTCACTCATCCTTCAATAATACCGTTCGCAAAACGAGATACGG
>JAUTBV010156981.1:0-10278 GCA_032361325.1 Lepetodrilus fucensis | reverse complement strand
GACTAGTCAAGCAGTACATATGCATGCAAGTCATGATATTAGTGAAAGATTCTAGAAAGTGACTTTAAACCCCAAATTAAGGAGTATTCTTGCACTGGTTGTCATCAAGATATAATATACTCTAGCTATTATTATAAGATATTCTATTGTAGGGCCTGTTCTATCTGAAATATATGCCTATGTACTTCAGGTAAGCTGGTAAGTCATTTCCCTCGGGGAAGGGCAGAACTTTAGGTACATTTGACTCGGTTTCTACTGACTCCGTATATTGATGGTAATCGAACCCTAGGTATCATCGATCAAATTAAATGCATATGCAGTACACTCACTCTTTGATAGCTATGAAAGAACCTCTCTATTCTGTGAAATAAAAATACTTTGGCCCAGAGACGATCCGTGGATAGAAGAGCATTACAGTAGTTTCTGGTTGCTTTAGGCTAGAACATTCTATGCTCTATAAATGGTGGACGTTCAAACTAATTTCGTCAGTTAATTGGGAATAAATCTGCTGTATAAACTATTAACTCCAATTATTCCGTTTGTACTGTTGTAGATCTTGTATGATATAAACAGTTAAACATAAAAAAGAATACTATACATGTAGTACAATTATGCCCGTTGGAATAGAAGGGATATGGTTCACGTGCAGCACTGTTTAACATTGATCGAGTATAACCCCATCACGACGTTAGAAGACCATCACCATCATGGCAGTATAATATTTCTTCCATTATGCATCATGTATATTAAGGGTTGACATTATAATATAAAATGAATTCTAATAACGAATCCTTTGTTTTGTACCAGTCTTGCTGGGCCTGAGATTACGAAACTTTTATGAGTACGAATTCATGCTCAACTAAAAGTTTTGTTCATAAATCCCTGAGCTTGAGCATGAAATCGTAGTCAAAATGTTTCGTAATATCGGGGCCTGTAGTGTTTCACAATATGCTTCCAGGTCACGTGGCTTCATCACCTTAGCAAAACCACGTGACCGTAACTAGCCGCGGTTCAGGTGCAACGACTATGACGTCATAATCACTATTGGTACATTGTCCATCAATATTTCAAGCAAAGCGACACTAATATACTTATCACAGCGAAAATGACTTCAACTTTTCTGATTCTACTAATAAGTAAGTTTCTTATTTAATTAATAAAGTTCGATGTTTAATGTATGTTCGTGTGGCTCGTTTCAAAATGTCTTTAATGGTTTTATTGCAAGATTTGGTATTTGGCATTGTATTGTACTTCTGAAAGGAGATCACGACTGTCAGTAGATTCCATTGTATATTAGCAGCTGATTATCTATAGGCTATAGCGTTACCGTAGATCGCTTAGAGAGTGTGAGGCTATATTTATTATTTAATATAACATAAGATTATATATTTATATACAATATTTATATACAATGCATGATGATTCTTCTTGACAGTGTTTTATTACAATATGTCCAATAGTAGGGTGTATTATTACAGACCATTTTCAATCATAAAAAATATGTTGATGAGTAGATTGCTGTTGGAATAGGCCTAATGTACCCGCAATATATTATTCTAAATACGCTAGATATTATTTGAATTTTCTTAATCATAAGTTAGTTTTACAATTTTATTTGTTGACAGTCAGCTCCATGTGTTGCACACGTGCCAGGCCGATATGTGCGAAGACCGACCACGATCAGGTGAGTGGCATTATGTAAGCCTATATGCTGCCAAGTGTTTAACATCTTCCATTATTTTATAAGCAGAGGCGTCGCTAACCATCACTATTTCTAAAATTAGTATCTTAAAGGCATAATATCACATTTATTATGATTGTTTTGGACTAGTTCTTAGCTACAACTGAAAAATACATTCACTTGACATACATACAATCATGTTTGTACTTCCAAAAACCTTTCCACCGCTGTTTGGTAAACAAATATCTACTACAACGCCCTGTAGTCTACTGATAGGCAACCTGAATATGGTCGTATTGTTATTTGCTTCATTACGTCAATGCAATCAGTAAATAACAATTTTTGGATGGATAAATCAAGCGTAATTAGTCTCAGATCGAAATCCGTTTGTCCATAAATACAGGTCAATCAACTGTTCATTTATTAGTATTAGCAAATGTTGTATAGTAAATTGTTCGTAGTGTTAATGAACAGTGTGCTATATTAATCTATAGTTTACATATACCCACTCGTCTTCATTAATAACGTAGTATAACCTACAAATAGAAGTTTCATATTTAACAACTTATTTTGTTTATGTTTATTGCAGACCATAGATCTACAGGTACAACACACCACTACAGCTAAAGAGGGCCAGATTAAAAAGGTTCTTGTCAGAATCAACTTTATGTTTGAAGTAAGTATAGAACAGTTCATGAATGCATCTTGCAATTGCAATTTCACGAAAGGGTCATAACGTTAGTCCGGGCGTAAATCGAAGCTGCTATAGTAAATGTGGCCCAATGTATGCCCGGACTACAATACGTTCGTGAAACGCAGGCAGGATTTCTTTGTACGGTTATATTACGTTAGAATGTATGAACAAAAAAAGATGTTTTCATGTAAAGAGTATTTGTTTATTACATTCATTAACACGTCCCCCAAACATTATATTCATAAGCAATGTCCATATAATTATTTTATTTTAATTAATTACACATTATCTGATTTAGTATATGTATATGTATATGCGTTATCAGGAATATGATTTAATTTAGGATTACTAAACATGAATAGGTATATAGTATATACAGGGCCTATATAGTACTTACAAATATGTGTAAAAATATTTAATCTATAGTTATTTTGATGGGACGTATACACCCATCCTCGAAAACCCAAGCCGTTATGACTACACTGACCTCCGTCAAATGTAGTCATAATGGCCTGGGTTTTCGAGGATGGTAGAAATGCATGTCTGTGTTAGCATTGTAGGCCTATGTTCAGAACTATGTTGTAAACCTTATTGTTATAATTTATATATTTAATACATTTTTTTTCCAGAGCTTACAGGAATATATTCACGTATTCAACGACGCCGTCTTAGACTTCGTGTCGGGTATGGACGTTGAACGGGGACATATTTTTTTACGACGTGCTCGTTTTTCACGTGTCTACATGTACACCATGATGGTGTGTGCGTCTGTATTTGTGTGTATATGTTTGTGTTTGTGCGTGTGTTTGTGCATGTGTTTATGCGTGTTTATTTATGTATAATGTATAATAATGCGCCTTTTACTGAAGAAACACCTAATATATTTCGTTATAAAGATTATCTGCTGATAAAAATAGCAAAATTTGTGAAACAGCGACTATTATTATTTTAATGGTCCATCATATTCTATTGTATATTGAACAATATAAATACTAATTGTATATGTAATTACATCATTGTATTGAATTGTATGTTCTCTATGTCACTATAATGTGAATTTTGAGAATAAACTTATTTGATTTGTTAGCTTCTGGGCTGTGAGGAATTGTTTTATTAAGGTGAAAAGCTTAGAGCGTCCGCCCGGAGTGCGGAAATGTCGGTGGGTCAAACCCCGACAGTGTCATGACCATACCAAAAGATGGGAGTTGTCGTCCCCCTGCTTGGCTTTCAGCATATTAAAGGGAAGTAGGCATATACAGCAGCGGTTGGTCGGCTCAGTCAGTTGGGTGGAATATTACAGCCTAGCATAAGCAGATACAAATATGCACCGCTCTCCAGCTCTATGCTGCGAGACAAATGCGTCCCAAGGAGGGACCGTCTGCCGAAATCAGCTGCAGGAAGACGACTGTAAAAAAGCATATCTCACACACACACACACACACACACACACTATCAGTTTAACAATTCCTTATAATCTATGGTCTAACTTATATCGGTGAAGATTTTGCATAAATATCTTTACAAAAGGGAGATAATTCAAAATATAGTTACTTCAACGTCAAAGGGCAATTACTCTTGTACGCAGTGAAGGCCAAAATAAAAGGCAAGTTCATTTTATATGGCTATATTCAAGAGTAGACTAGTTTTTCAAGGATAATTCGGAATTTTATCATTTTCTTTTTCATACTGTCCAATATTCCAAAACGTTAACATTATTATTTGGCAAAACTACAAGAATGGCAACTTGGAAGAGTTATTAAATAGACATTTATATCTGCCATTCACACATTAACCTGTAAGGTATAACACATATGGTAAATTTTCAATATTAATATATTAATTAATGAAAGATTTGTTTCATGCCGATTCCGAATGATGTCATCTCCCACTATGCCACAGGTAATATTATAACTCTTGAGCTTCATAATATCACAGTTAATAGACCTGAATAATGGACAAACAAATTTCTATCTGAGACTAATTACGCTTGATTTATCCACCAACAAGTTGTTATAGGGAACGTTCCGCTATTTATCTTGTCTTTGATGCATCAACTGAATTGCGAGAAAACGTTGCCGTTGTGTATTATATTTTAAAGTCCTACCACTGAGTTATGTCCCCTTGCATTGACATAATGAAGCAAATAACAATACGACCATAGTTGCAGAAGATATGTGTCTACCAAACAGCGGTGGACCTTATGTAAATGGAAAAGGGGCACTTTTAATATCTAAACAATCTATCATCCGAGTTTAATAAATGGTAAAAGGGCATAGGCTACTTGATAAGTAAAGCAAATATTTGACGGAGGTTAGTGTATTTATAAGTCATACTGGCTTGGGTTTTCGAGGATGGGCCGTAGCTAGCTTCTTTTCCGTTGGAGGGCAAATATGTTCAGGAAAAGTTTTGAAAATTGGGTGGTCAAATATGCCATTTCCTGCACTATTTCGGTAAACATCAGTAGTAGCTCTATAATTGTAATATGTTGTCTTAATCATTAACTATTTTGAGTAGGTTAAGTTTTATTTTATGCAGAGGGGCGACGTTCGAAAGAAGGCACAGGCAAATAGGCTGAATGGGTATGTGAAGAAGACCATCAGCACGTGCAAATCGAGCCTTTTTACGTACCTGTTCCTTTCGAACGTCGTCACTGTGCATAAAATAATATGTGGTGAACGTTATATAAACAGATTTGTTATTACTGGTGAAATATATTTTATTTATTTATTTTGGTTGGGTAAAATGAAATAATAAAATGGAGTTTTTTGTTTGTTTTTCATTCCATGAAGTATTTACCGAGATAATCTACGAAATAGGGGTGTCAATGTATTTCATGCTAAACGATAGCATGCAAAACACGTGATGTCGAGGTTTTTCTTTTTATGTGCCATGACCTATTTGTACCAGGTCCTCGTGCAACATGTGCAACGCACATTTCAAAATACTGCTTTACAAAATGCACACTTTATTTCAATGATTTTGTGAGCGTTTGATGAGCAAAAGCGTATATTATAGCAAATATGACTCTAGTACTACATATAGGCCTAAGTTATTAATAATAGTCCTAATATTGGCACACCCTCCGCATTTGGATCGAGTCCTTTTTATGCACGTGCAAATTGCCGAATGCGTGCACCATGGGCTAAACCTTTGACACACGCGACTTGCCGAGTGTTGAGATTTTTTAGAAACTTACATCGAAGGAAATAGAGCGGAAACTGGGGTGTAGTGAGGCGTAGCGCGTTGTCCAGTCAGGCGTAGCAAGTTACGTCGGTGTCGTAAGGTGAGTCGTAGCCTACACTGTTAATTTCAGTATCCAACCTCGGGATACGGATTGTACTTTTGGAGCGTTTTAGTCCAGTCGTCCTAGGCCATATTTATGTCCGTATTAGTCTATGAGCCGAGGCCATGATTGTGATACATCGGTAGGAAACTTGGGGCAAATGCTATCCATGTTTGTTTTGTGAAGCCACATGCCTACCGAGTTCAGAATATATATATAGTATCATATGCTATGCTATATTTGCTGAAAAAAAGTTTATGGAAGTAACAACATAGATTAATGTGGTACTATTTGTGCATGGGGAATCACTATGATCCCTATGAAAAGTACAGAGCTGCATGAACGTATTATATAGTTTGAGGGAGTAAACGGAAGAAAAATATACCAGGATACCTTCCCATGGCGTAGAGCAGCCAGTTCTGCGAGGAGACGGTGATGGTAGAAACTTGTCATTATTCCACATACGTGGTGGATATCTACTGTGTATTAACGATACCATAATACCTTTTTGTCGAACCTGATTGGTTAAGAGTTAAAACCGGATCTACTTTCGCCTGATTCCCACGGTCAAGACTTCAAAGAGTATTGTTAACGCTAATTCATGTTGTGTGATGCAGTTATTTAGGCCTACTTACCTGTTACCGCATACTATAAGTAATATAACTACAAAACATTTGTTACAGTTTAATGTGTAAATCATTTAAATAATTCATACACTTTTATGCACGGCTGCTGTGTTCTGTAATATGTTGTTAATAAACATACCTGGCTACCCTCATATGGGCACATTTCCTCGGTTAACTTCAACGAATTATCTTCGTCAACGTCGACGGAGACGTGTATATAGCTACAATCTGTTCGTTGTGAAAACCAGCTTAGGTGAAATGTACTATACGTTTTCGACTGCGAGTTTTCCCTGGCATATTGTTTTGGCTGGCCGCTGAGCACAGTACACACGCACACCAAACTTGAAATTATTTGCATTGATATATGCTTTTGCTACCAATTGCATTATTTGCATTATAGAAATTAAGTGGCGTCTAGTATTATCTTCTAAACGACATACTCAAATGATCTATATTTTGCCGTTAGAATAATACGTACAACAAGAAGTGAACAACATTGTCACAGGCGGATAAATACACAAATGGTCGCCCTCTTGAAGAAGCTGTTTGTCGGCAATTTTTAATGGTTTACTACATTAAAATGATTATATGGAATAATTAGAATAACCCACTCGATACGAGTGATTACGGAAAATATGTCCCTCTTGAAATTAATGTTCAAAGTTCCTCGGTAAAGCTCAGAACTGTGAACATTGATTTCACTCGGGACATATTTTCCGTAATCACTCTATCTCGTGGGTTATTCTCTAAATGTCTGTGCCTAATCCATCAGGGAGAGGGTTAAATGTATATATATATTGTTGTTGTAATATCAAGATATTTGTTTTAAATTCAATTTCAACTCCCCTGTACTTTTCCATTTAGATAAATGAGTACAGCCAAATCCATTTCTTTTTAATTTTGGAAACATTTTGTTTATGAATAATTTTCTGTAATGGTAATTATTAATAATATGAAGATGAGTATTTGTGTGATGCCAAATCCATATGCTAACCGGTATTATTTCCTCATTATTTTCAACTATGAATATCTACACAATATGGAGCATTCCAGTATATCATTTGACCCATTGTAATACAAATTCAGATCATTATTAATTGCGCACATATCTGTCAGATTTCATGAATCCAAAATAAATTTAATTATTGTGGTATTTCTATTTCGGAATTGCTAATAAACTTATTTACATAGTCATTAATAATTCACGATTCACGATTCAGTGTATTAATAATGTGTATTCAATTATTGTTCAACAGTACTGCATTAAAACAAGAAAAGTATACGTGAAGACTGCACTGAAAGACTGTACTATTGAAATGAGCGACCTCTTCATAGGCAATACTCTCAATATTCTCGGGCGTCAGATTGTACTCAAAGATTACGGAGATGTTTACACTCGCAATAGACTCGCTTCCAAGAAAGGAAAGTAAGTATATGCATGTTTGAGCTGAGCGATGATCCTATATTATTTAATATAAACGATTAGCATTATTTTATATACAGGGATCAAAATTAACACTAGCCCGCTAGCCCGGCCATTTCACCCAATGCTAAAGGTATCCTTTAAGGACTAGTACAAATTCATAACATTTGTTATTTTTATCACTATACAGACTAGTAAGTTTTTTAATTAGTTTCTATCGCTGATATGAATAATTTTTTCTCTTGCAAGTAAAAATATTTAACACCATTGACTAATTGATATGAAGAGAAAATATGTGAAGTTTTCTTTTATATTGTTGATGTGTAAGTAATAATATATACAGATGTACACATTATTATTACAGTCAGAGTTAAAATTAATATTAAAAATCCCCAGCCTATTACATATGGATCTTATTTAGAACAAGTTTTAAAATACTAGTTATGATGTAATGTTGTTTGACAGAACTCTGGGTATAATCATGCCAGACTCTGTCAAGAAAGTCGGCACGATTCTGGACCGGATTTACAGAAGTGGGTTCCATATCAATCAGCTGAAGATGTGTACACTTGAGCACAGTGAAGCGTTAGAGTTTTACGTGGACTTCAAGGGAAAGCCATTCTTGGAGTGAGTGGTCATTATTTTAAATATGTATTTATATTCTTTGTTCATATCGTCGCAAATGGGTGAAAGATTCCCGCAGCGACGTTAAACTCTATATTCACTCACTCTTTGTTCATATGTCATGTTCTCACTGTTATTAACACATGGTCCCTGTTTCACAGCACTCGTAGCTCGGCAAGTTGTGGTTCACTATGCAATGATAGAAGTTATAATTCTCATAGCACCATAACCATTCTGTGGAACAGGACACAGATTCAGAAAGTAACAGTGATATAATAATGAACTTTTGATAGCTCAGACTAATAACAGGTGTTCTCATTTTGACTGATAGTCTTCATAACGGTTGTCGGTTATGCCTGCGCTACACTTGCAACTGAATCGTCGCGATAGGGAAAAGGTATATGCTACATATATAACTGAATGGTCGCAGACTTTGAATCACTGACTCACAATAAGCAAGATTGTACGCGGTCACACATGCAACTGTGTGTAGCTGTTGTGGTAAAACTGTCATCGTTCAGAACAAGAGTTATCTCAACTTGGTTATTGTGATTGGTAGTCATTATCAACGAGGTTTCATAGGCTAGCAATTTTTTCGATTTATATTGATTTTTTATATTTAGAGTAGCAATTTTTTTTAAATATAAAAAACCCCATTAAAATCGAAAATATTGCTATGAAACGTCGTTGACAAGGACTATTGTGATTGGCTGCTTGGTATCCCGACCATATCATCGCGTCTGGATAATAAGCTACACATGAAACCGTTGCGGTAAAAAGTCTGCACAGATTTGATTTTTGAATCTGTGCAGACTTGTCGTCGAACCATCTCCGACTAGTCGTGGATAGGCTTTTTAGGCCGACTTGATATGCTACATATCTTCTCATCGCCGACTACTTATTGCCGACGGTCGGAAGTCTGCATAATACAACAATTCAGTTGCAAGTGTAGCGCAGGCATTACACGTATAATGCTGAATTTTTCATAATTTCCTCCTCAGTAAATTGCTGGTCTATATGACAAACGGGCCGGTTATTGCCATGGAGTTAGTTAGAGAGGACGCAGTTGAGAAGTGGAAGTCTGTTGTGGGACCAGCGGACTCTGCAGCAGCCCGAAGCCAGGCACCAACCAGCATCAGAGCTCAGTTCGGCACTGGTAAGACCTGGCGGTCCTAGTCTTACCCTATAATCAGACACGCTATTACATCTAAATTATGTGTTTACTGTATTAATGTTTATCTAGTAAGATAAGCTCGATTAGTAACAACATTATTCTGTCTGCTTAGATGTAGGTGTTTGATACAGCTATTTGATTGATATACCTGTATTCTGTCTCTTTAGATGTAGGTGTTTGATACAGCTATTTGATTGATATACCTGTATTCTGTCTCTTTGGATGTAAGTGTTTGATACAGCTATTTGATTGATATACCTGTATTCTGTCTGCTTAGATGTAGGTGTTTGATACAGCTATTTGATTGATATACCTGTATTCTAGACAACATCAGGAACGGCTGCCACTGCTCCGACAGTCAGTCCGCTGCCGCCAGAGAACTGGAATTCTTCTTCCCCTCGTCCAACATCCGCCGACGCAATACCGCAGTGTACGAGGACAGTACTTGCTGTGTCATCAAACCCCACGCAGTCAAATCAGGTGAGAGTGGAAGTAGTGTAGTGAAGTGTAGTGCGGCCTGAACACAGCCCTGTTAAGTTGTATCAAACCTCACAGTCGACATATAGAGAATCTCCACCGAGTGTCTTTTGATACCAATATTATCCTACGAGTTGATAAAAGTAACGAGTAGGATAACTATGGTATCAAAAGACAAGAGGTTGAGATTATATTTATCACCCAATAATTTAAGTAAACCAATATGCTCAAATGTAAGGTATAAGTAGTGTACCTCACTTGCTTAGTTACTGAACAGAAGTCTTCACACGCACCTG
>JAUTBV010156970.1:0-10280 GCA_032361325.1 Lepetodrilus fucensis | reverse complement strand
GCACATACGCAGTGATTATACCGCTATTGAGCTAGTTTAGCTCAACCCCCAGAAGAAACAATCTGACCACTAGTGACACCTCCTAGTACACTAATGAGGAAATGGCACACAATCTTGTGTTTGTGTTGAAAAATCATGACATGTTGTTATAAATACAGTATTTATAAATTCAAGCTTGCAATGTATAATTTAAAACTGGCTGTATTTGGGACATTTCTTGTCAATGTTATAAATGTTCCTAGAAATATTAACTGCAATATTCAGCCCTACATGTTGCAGGTTCCCTCCTGCTATAAACTTTTTTATTTTGAAAGTGATTGT
The DNA here is from genome assembly GCA_032361325.1 of Lepetodrilus fucensis. Classification (NCBI taxonomy): domain Eukaryota; kingdom Metazoa; phylum Mollusca; class Gastropoda; order Lepetellida; family Lepetodrilidae; genus Lepetodrilus; species Lepetodrilus fucensis. Next base: position 9,959 of record JAUTBV010156970.1, on the reverse strand, counting down.
AAACCCCAATTCAAAAATCCTAGAAATCAATTTTCAATGATCTAAAGTTCACATTTATATTATAGAGTGAACATGTGAACAATTATACAACCTATATCCACCCTTCTGTGCACACACACATTATTACTGTGCTGTAGTTATTGTACTCTTTTTACTTTTAAAATTTGTCTTTTACACATTTTCTAGATCTATCATCACACTATTATAGAACTGCATGCTGCCATTACTATATGGTTACTCTAGCTATTCTATTGCATGTTCTGTTCCTGCATGTTCTATTCTGTCTTTGTTTCAGAACATGTGATCTCTAGTCCGCATCTTAGAACATGGAGGCCCAGGCACAGGAGGACAGGTAAACTCCTCACACCATTTAACATGAGCTCCACACACCATGTATCACAAACTCCGAACACTGTGTATCACAAACTCTGGACATCATGTAACACAAGCTCCACACACCATGTATCACAAACTCCGAACACCATGTATCACAAACTCCGAACACCATGTATTACAAACTCTGGACATCATGTAACACAAACTCCACATACTATGTAACACAAACTCCACACGCCATGTATCACAAACTCCGAACACCATGGGCTACAGCAGCGGGTAGGCGATAATAGGTCCTGGGCGATAATAGGCCCGTAACCAGTATAGGCTCCAGGTATTCTTGGAACGCATTTGAAGAAAGGTAGCACCAAACCAAACTCCAAAATATTGTGAAACACTACCACACAAAATATGTGCCAACCCTTAATTAATTTTGTTGAGTATATTTATATCACACAAGGTGCATGTCTCACACACTGTACACACCACCAATGTGTGGCAGTACAGTGTAGTTGCAAATCCTGAGTTTGCATGCAATTTATTAGTAGAATAGTTATCTTCTGACTCTCACTGTCAGATTGTCTTCCAGATATTGAGTAGAAACCTGGCAATGTCTTACTGGAGAATCTGTTCTTATGGAAAGAGACGAATCACACGCAGAGCTCTCTGATCATTTCAGAATGGGTTTAGTGTATTATAATAATAATATAATTAACAATTTATAAATAGTGCCTAGGATCTAGACTAGCTACTGGTAATAATCTTCATTCTTGTTTACTCAGACTAAGTACTGTCTGAATTTGTTTACTACCAGTCTGCACACAATCCTAAAATCACAATGTTGATCATATTGAACTAATAAAATTGTTAAATCTTCACCATGTACTGAAAGGTACCAAAGTTAAACCAACCCAGAGGATCCTACAACCATTTCGGAAGGAGTTACCTTCCAATCTAGGGTCGTCGCAAATGGGTGAAAGATTCCTGCAGCGACATATTCACTCACTCACTCACTCACTCACTCACTCTCATAGGGTCTAAGGAGTTATCATCCTTGAGGTTCCAGTAACATTGTTCCAGTAGCAAGTTTACTGCATCTTGCAACAATTTCTTGAATGATACAATAGACTGAATAAACTGCTATTTTTATTTTCCAAAAGTTAGTATTTGATATACTGCAAATCTTTCTCTGCTGTGCGTGTCAAGTTTCTTCCAGCTGGTAGAATGTTAATCATACAATTATTCTTTTTATTGAAGACTACTTTTTTTTTTAAAAGCCAAGTTATTTTCCATGCACACTTGAAAGTTTCCCACTTCACCGATAAGCACCAAATCACTCGCCACATGAAAAATAATCGATACATATAATAGTAATATGACTAGCATGTGATGAATTGCGTGACAATCAGTCGCCTGGCTGTATGTACCTTAGTACATGTAGTGAACTGTTTATTGCTACTGTATACTGTATAGCGTATAGCAGATGTTGCCCACTGTATTATGCTGTAGCCCACTGGAGAAATATTCCTATCAATGTCTGCTGCATACCGTCCAGACCATTGTCTCACAGATGCAGCACAGGGTATAACACTTGGAAGCTATCGTCTGATTGGTAATTATTCACAATCGGGGCTGATGTTATAATGTCTTCATTTGGTGCTCATGAATATCATGAATTCACCCGTTCCAACCTGTGAACACCAAATTGAGAATGTTCAGTTGAAAAATAGATAAGATGGATGAAATGAGCTTTTCGCATGGAGAGTAAAAGGGATCGTCTTAAAAGAGTAAATTTCAGTCCACAGCTTGCCACTTGTATTGATGTATCTATACATGAGTAAACTATTTCATAAGTTGCAATTTTAGTTGCTACTCAAGAGTGCATCATAGCTATAATATCATGTATGTCATTGTTTCTCTTGTAGACAAAAGTTAGCAATATTATTTTCATTATTACCCCCAAATTATTTCACTTGTCTTCACAGAATATTTCACCTAATGAACGCTCTTCGCAACTTGTGAACTGGGAAATACGATGAACACAGCATTATGTCATTGGAGAATATTCATGTCTCCAACACATGATCAGTATTAAGTAGAATTGGTATTTGTTTGATCGCAAAAATATTTCCACCTTTATTATTGCGGTTTTCTTTTGTTTATTTCATTTATATTTTGATCAGTTGGTCAAAACATGGCTGTGTTGCAAAGCCATAAATAAGAAACTCTTCAGACATAGAATCCTTGTATTATGACAAGGTCGTGTCAACTATGTCAGGTCGAGTATGTCATGTGAACTATGTCGTAGAACACAGCAACATTTTGAGGTATAGCGTATTGTGAAAAGTATTTCCATAAAATTCTGTGTCCTCATTATTGTTCGTTGAGCATATTGAACTATTTATGTGCAACAATATCAATGTTCATGTTTTGAACTTATATATTTGCTATTTTGGATTTAGTATTTACTCGGGTAATTAACAGGTCATCTGTGTTGATTATTTCACTTTGTTTGAAAATGTTCTTGTCTTGTACTGTTGTAGTAACATGCACCACACTTTGTGGAGTTCGCTGAGTGTGCATCTTGTATTACATATTAAATTATGACAGAAAATGTTCAATGGTATGTAAAACCTCAATCCTATTCTAGAATAGCATTTTATTTGATAACATTGAAGGCTATCATATATTAATTTTATTTTCATAGGAATATGTCATTTTCATAATAATATTCATAAGCAATAAAGGGAACCAACTCTTGTTATACGAGTGAATTCTCCATAAAATCTCTTCTTTATGCCTAATGTATCTCGTTAAATTTAATCTCACATTTGGAGGATAATTATTTTGTTTGCAGAAAAATATTGTTATTATTCACAGTATTTTTGATCTAGGTAAAAATAATCTGAAAACTATTCCTGTATCAAGTATATAACTGAAAACAAAAGTATTGTCCTCTTACTACAGGTTTCTGCTGTTCGTAGATCAATTGTTTATTCCCACGGGAATTTGTGAAAGCAGAATTAGCCATGGAGACTAACTAGTGACCGATTGCAGATGTATTTTTAGATATTTTTTCCTATACACTTTCGACTATACACTCAACCCTAACCCTGCTGGATTAGACCCATGTGCTGCTCTTTGGGGCATCTCTGGTTGCCTTCAGCATGGAGAGGGTTAATGCATTCTTCCTCGAGTGGCGGTTAGCAGTATGATCTAGTAACAAGGCAGATTAAGATTTGCAAATTTGGGAGTATTTTATAAAGGAAATGCTTTGATTGTATAATAGCACCAGATATTGCTTGGTACAGTACATGATCTTCATGTATGAGTGGAATATCCCTGCTGAACAGGAAGGCATTAATTCATACAGTATGTAATTATGATATGCAGAGAGCCCTTGAATTAGTCAAAATGCCAAGTTTGGAGACTAAACATTGGTAAAGGTATTGTGCAAATTTGTATGGTGCAACCAATATTTTTTGCTATTGCATTATGCAATCTCATCCGGTGATATTAACATTGTAGGCAAAATAAACCCACATGAAATCTCAATTTACAAAGTGTTCATTTATTACAAGGAATCGTAGTAAAAAAAATGGTGTGTAAAAATCAGATTGTACTAGAATAAAATGTGTTTACTGACTCCTTCATATATTATCTACATGGTCATCTTGCAGGTCAAGTTATGTTAATTTTGAACGTCTAGTTGCGTCACTCAGGTAAAAAGGATTGGTCTGTAATGTTTGATGAAATTAACATTCATTATTGACGCATGTCGCTATTGTTATTCTGCGCATCACCCGAGTATTCAAGCGCTACGTCATCTCGCGATGGAAAACCATTCTCTGTCGACGAAATAAATTATGAAAATGATAAAGAATTCCTGTTCCCGACAAACCGATCCATATCGAAACATATCAATATTTCCATTAGTCGCTTGTCACGCGTCATTGGTGTAATAGTCACGTATCGTTCGGCATATTTGGGTCGGTTGGGGTGAAAAATTCTGGTGACCATATCACTAATATATGAATGTGGTGATTCTCCTGGCTGTAGTAATCCTGTACCAGGGAGCCAACAGCAGGAAAATATTGATCGGAGAAACTAATCAATACTTCTGCTGATGGGAGTGTTGCTGGAAATTACAATTCAGTCCCTGCATACTGCTTTAGTCTGGGGCGGTCCATTATCCACAGGGAGGGGAACAGCTGGCAGTTGACATTGCAACCTTTTTCCCTGTGAAATTCCTGATTATTATAATGCCAACATCTGCAATGCAGACGTATGTTGTGTACTTATGCGGACCCTGTGGTGTAGACGGTGCATTGTCTAGAGGTACTCCCAGAGAAACCCGGCTCGCGTCTGCTCGGTGTTGGCGTGAGTCTATCTACCTGACCCACCCATTGTGAATGTGGGAATGTCCTGTATGCTTGTCAATTGCTTCTGCCATGGTGGCTATTTGGTGGACCACAGGCAAGTGACTGAAATTCTTCACCGATCTCTCGTCCCAATGATGAATTCTGAAACTGCCAAGAACTATAGAGTGTAAGTAAAACAACTATCCTGAGCAGCTGGGATGAAATCGTCCCAGAATACCGTAGGGAGAGAATTATGAGTCATTTGCATATGATACTGGCTATTATAATAAGATTGGACTCCCGAATGTGTTTGAAATCTGTCGATACCCAGACTTTTGGTATATTTCTGGAAATGTGATATTTCTTTGGAGTTTGATGGGAACTGGATTCTTTCTAAATTCTAACTGTGTACACAATAACGGAAATATTTATGGTGAATTGATTATGACTAAGCAACAATGTAGTCCAGCGATCACCCGATTGTTGATCATTGTAACATCCGATGACTGACATTTGTGAAGAAAGGACGGGTACGTGTGTGTGTTGGTCAGTGAGGGAGAGGGTCGTATGGCCCACATCTTGCACCCAGTGCAACAATAAGCTATGTACAGCAGTGTACAGGGCCAGGTGGCAGTTTTACAACACCTTGGCTTCCTGACAAACAATAACCAATCTGTACCAAATCTCTTCCTCATGTTTATGCATGCACTCTGTTACATCTGGGTGGCGTGTAGACCGGCTTCCGGTAGGCAGACATCAATATTGGGTTCAGGATTACATCACAGAGGAGTTTTATCATTAGAGCTACTACTGTGCTGTCTGACCTGAATAGAATCTGCCATGCATGCAGCTCAGCCAGTGGAAGCTGTTATCTAAAAGTGTAAAGAGCTATGTTTAGATTTGTGTGTATACGAAAAGATAAAGTGTTGATAGGGAAAGTTTCAATTTTTGCGTTTAAGAATGTTTTTATCAAGGTTTTTATGGGAGTTGTTGTGACTCAGTTGTTCAGTTAGGGTGTCGTAATATTTATCTCGTAAGCTGTTTACACAATAACGCATTGATATACTGTTTTACAAATTGTCTTTCACATCGGAAATAGATAAAGATGTGTTGCGTGAAGTGACTATATCTAAGTGTTTATGATATAAAAATAATAATAATTAATTTTACAAATCTTGCCATTTCTTTTCAGTATCACAATGTAATATTTTCCTCCTGTTGTGATTTAGACATGTGATTGCTTGATTTATTGCTTACTGTTGAAGGGAGAATGTTTCACCCATACGTGACGAAATTCAGGCATGTGCATGTGATCATATCCTGGTTTTACATTATGCTGAGAATATTCCTTTGAACATAAATAATGCAAGCTTTTGTGCCTGCAAGGTATGTGTGTTATTACACGCAATATAGGGCGTTGAATACAAGCGTAGAACTAGTCAACTCGTTTATTTTATTTTTTTATTGACAAATATCAAGTACATATGTGTAGCATTATATGTATTAGTCATGGCTTCTATGTATTACTGTAGCACAGCTGCCATTATTAAAGCTGTCTTCACAATAATAATTAATAATAATAATAATAATAATAATAATAATAATAATAATAATAATAATAATAATACAGACCACCACAATAATGTGGACAAATAGACCTACTCATTCAATAACACTTGGTCATTTCGTTCTCTATCCGTGTCTAGTTGGTCGTGGTTAACGGCACATAAACTCAGCATCACACAAGAAATCATGCGGGGACTTTCCCTAGTCGTGCACTTCCCTAACCGTACATGCTTAACCCTCTCCTTGCTGGAGGCAACCAGGGATGCCATGAGAGCAGTCTGTGCCTGTACCTAATCCAGCAGGGAGAGGGTTAACCCAAATGATGCGTGACTTTATGCATACATACCCTATGCTAATGATAGTTCCAAATAAGCTACCCATGTAGTACTTTACAATAACCACCCGCACTTGTCACTACTGTTAACCTACGGGTCAGTGAAGTGTGACATGGTCAGTGAGGTGTGACAGAACGCCCTAGTCTGCTGGTTACCATCTGTTTCACTGCAGATATTTCCCCTCCGGCACTTGTTTTCCCACCAGCTCATTGTGAGATAAGATGATATCTTGTTCCAAAGCAATATTAAATTAATGACAGGTATGTGGTCCCAGGTCATGTTGGGTTAATCTGTGTTGTTTCTGTACAGGGCATCTGCAGTTGCCTGTGGGTGTAATACGGATAACGGTTGATTTATTAGTAGTTATCATTAGTCTTCTCAATGCTGAATTTCATTAACAATTAGTGCTCTTGTGGGCATCTGTGGTTGCCAGTAGGAAGAAGGTTAAATCTCCTTCACATTTCCTAGCCATTATTCTCCGATGTTTATCACAGATTCAATATTTGACATGTTTGAGGATTGTGTATGTAAATGATTGTGTACATTGTTGGAGTTTGTTATTGTTTAGGATTGTGTAGGTTGTTGGTTCTTGAAGATTGTGCAAGAAGTTGTTGACACTTGTGTTGAGGATTGTACAGGTTATTGAGGATTGTACAGGTTGTTGAAGATTGTGTAAGTACAGTAGACACAATGATGGCTTCAATCAAACACTGGTGGCCAGGTTCACTGGGGACTGATTTCTCAGCCAGATTCCGGATTCCGGCTTATACATCACAGATGCCAGACGGTGATGAATCGGTTCCATTTCACTTTGGACAATACATTGTGCTAGTCTAGAATGATACTACCAGCTTCCCATACTGTCTGGGATACATTACAACATTGGTGGTATGCATCTACCTATGATTACGTGGACTTGAGCAATGCCAGCGGTGGATTAGCAGCTTAGGATGGTATTAACTGGTGGCTTGTTCTCTTCCTTGCATTGATGTGTGTTTGCCAAAATTGAGTTCACACCGATATTTGTGGTAATATTTGGGTTCTCATGATGCACAATTTTGTTGCGTGGAATTCCATCAAAGCGAGATATCACTTTCTGAATGTCAACATGGCCGCCACTAATTTTGCGGTTGTTTCCGAGGCGATGGGGTTTGGGGATGGAACTCGGGAGTAATACGGTTAGTGTGCACCTGCCAGCCAGCAGTGATAGCTTCGCTGACCTATTCACTCGCCCAGATGAATATTGATGTATATTGATGTCTGGCGGTCTAGTAGAGGTGTGCATTGTCTCAGCTCAGGTCTCCGTCCAGGTCAGGAGTGATGCTAATTTTATTATAGCTTTTATTCAATAGCATCCTAACTTCCTCTCATCTTATCCGTCTGGTAAGTAAATTTAAAATGGAACTGTTATAATATCTAAATTTATATTTGTATGCCATTGAAACCGTTAACTAATTATTTGTCTAGCAACGCAGTTTGATTCAATTCAAGTACTGCACTGTTTGCTGTTAGTATCCCATCCATGATAAATATTTTACATTTCTGACCGATATTGATAGGATGCGCGGTCTGTAGAGTGGCAATGCTGATATCATCCTTGGTCTGTCAGTACCAGCCGGTGCTTGCATGTCTACTCCAACATTCAGTGCTACGGATGTTGTGGGTTTCCTCCTGCCCTAAACTGATGTCATGATGTAAGTGAAAGAATCTTGAAAGCGACTCCTCACAAATGGGTGGAAGAATCCCACAGCGACGTTACTCACTCACTTGAAATCAACCCCAATTTTCTTTTTTAAATGATAAATTTGTGATGTCCACATTTAGCTATCTCTAATTATTTCTTTATCATCTTTATCTTTGTTTTTTTAATCCATATTTCTCTTATCTTGAAGTTCTCGTCCAACCACAAGAATATTGCAGTTTCACTGAATGTGTTTCATCCTTTCTTTTACAATAAGTTACTGCTTAATTATTAAATAATTATTAAACAATGTAGTCTTTGTGTATGGGTGAAATATCATTCCCACCACTGTGACCACAACGTAAAACAACAATTAAATCGATCAATAGTATGGACACCTTTTTGAAAACAAATCTCATTGCATCTCATCCTCTGTTTGTGTTCTGAATTATTCAGTACATAAATAGCACGTCTGTGATGATGGACTTGTACAACATTGTATCTATTTTCCAATCTCACTTTGTCTCTGTGGAAGTACAGACTTATTGATTCTGTGTCCACGAAGCCTCACTAGGGATAGCGACGGCATTTAGCCGAGGTTAGCAGCATGGACTGCACACAACCATTTCTCGTGGGACGATTCTAACAGTCTCTGGGGCAAAGATAGAATATTTGGTAATGTCTGCCGGCCGAGCTGGAGGAGTTGGTTGTATTCCTGGCAGGCATCAGATCGCCATCTTGGAACTCTTCCTACCTGTGCACGTATCTCAACGCCTTGTTGTGATAGTCGGAACGACCTATGGTGATAATCGGAACGACCTATTGTGATAGTTGCAATCCCGGCAAACAGTTTTGTTATCACGGCAGGAATGGTAAACACTCGGGCCTTCAGGTTGATGATACTTTATGCGACCTGTTGACATGCGGAAGAGGGCACTGTAGGGGGTCGGAAGAGGTCAATCTGGGAGGTCAGTAATGTATGTGGCATTGCTACTACTGTCAAGCTGGTCTGTCAGCTGTTGCAGTTGTTAGGTTTTACGACCATTCCAATCATTTGTCACTTGTCCAAGTATTGTCCAGTGTTTGTGGTTATTTCACGAGTTATTGAGCTGGTCACTTGACCATAAATCTATCTAGTAATAATCCTTCCATTTCTATCAGCAATCTTGCCATAATTTATGGTGATAAGTTGTTCAGATAGCAGCATCTCATCATACCAAGGGCCAGACAAGTAGACTATAGGGCTCCTTTCCACAAAATGGTCATCGCGATAAGTAAGTTGTAAATCACTTACAACATGTAAATGTAGTTGCCCAGGTTCTGTAGAATATGGACCCAGGTCATAATCACAAATTTATCAAGGTGAAATCTTCCATTTCTTCAGGGATCTTTCCAAAATTATGTGTTAATGGGTTGTTTAGATAGCAGCATAGCATAGAAACTACAGGCTCTGTACTAACATACCGTATGCCCGACGTACAGGGGTAAGTTAAATTTCACTGCGGGGAAACTACTTTTTAACTTTATGCACATTTTATGCCTTTGCTACTTGCCCTGGCTTGCTCTGCGGGCAAGTAACTCAGAATGTTAGTCTGGAGCCCTGAACTAACTTTAAAACTTACTAGCCCGAATAGTGATACAAATAACAAATGTTATGAATTTCTACTAGTCCTTAGGATA
>JAUTBV010156959.1:0-10280 GCA_032361325.1 Lepetodrilus fucensis | reverse complement strand
CTATCTCTCTCGCTCAATCCCTTCCCCCCCCCTCTCTCTCTCTTAAAAAAATGTCAAAATCATTAAAATCGAATTTTTTTTTTTTTTTTTTAAGTCAAAATCATTAAAAATCGAAAGATTGATACGAAACGTCGTTGACAAGGATTAAGTTATAGCCTACTACTGTCGTTATGCACAAAACCTAACCCTTAAACCACGGATTAACTACACTACGTAGTAGTGTGATATTTTAGATCATTGGTTGGGGGTTCTCCTTGTGCGGTCGAATCACTCATGTCACAGGGATAATCCATTGTCATCATTGACACACCTATTGTAATACATAACATAATAACTTTAAATCGAATACGTTGTTCAGAAGAATGATTTCTATATACCGGTACGCTAACACAGCTTTGATGACAATCACATCGGATCGGATCGGAAAGTGACGCTCAGATATTTGGTCATCGAAGTTTCAGCAAAATAATGTCAACATGTTTATAAAGAAGTGAAATGAGATCTGATTTTAATGGGATTGCTTTGGTGGTTTGAATTGTGCAGGAGGCCTATACCACTATAGGATGCATCGCAATATAAGCTGCAATAATCTGATATACAGAACAGACCATAATGTATTATTATTATGCATGTAGCATGATACAACGAAGTAGTAATAATATTGATACAAAGTATGCATAGCCGTAATTAAAAGTTATAATTAAATGTTATCCCCGATGCAATCCTCTACACGCAAAACTCATTGTCCGTTCTTACGCTACGAATGGCGTACACTTTAAAGGCGCCCTATATACGTAGATTATACTGACTGCACGGAAGTTGCGGGTTTTTTTCTAATACAAAACTATTTTCTTGTCAGAATAAGATACTGTATTTCGTCATGCCTAGTGAAATATAACCGCCATGGTATTTCGAGTATCAGATAAGGTAGTATGCCTAATTACTAGTAGGTTAAAACACCTTCCACGAAATAATTGTTTCCGAAATACAAGCAAAGCCTATTGGATGATATTCCCGAAATGTGGTCGCCTAACCAGTTGTACATCTGTCGTTGTTAGTTTCAGGCAGGTGTTCCTATAGTATAAGTATTATGCCATTCCACAAATGATACCTAAGGCAACATCGATGACGAATACTTTGAAAGTAATAATTCTAGCTGCATGCATTTTCCATAACCAATTATTTGTAATTAAAATAGCCTACTGGTTATATACATATCGTAACACATTAATGGTATCTGCATGTTCCTATGCTACGAGAAAATTAAAATAAATGCTCATATTTTAATAACTTTAATATTTGCTCATCTAGTCGGACATGACGGACTACATAATTGTAAATACTAATTGTAAAAACAATAATAAATATATAGAGATACTTAACCTCGTGTCTCCAGTTATGGATCATTTTATAATAGACAAGCTGTGTATAAGTATAGCCTATAGAGAAGATGAAACATTTTGAGGGCGATTTCGTCATATATACACACGGAAAGTACACGGATTGAAATATGCCAAAATCGAAATGCCTCATTAAATTGTATGCCATAATCTTGAGATATTGTTTGTGATCAAGTGAATCATAATTGTTGAAAAATATTTTCGTTACAAATGCATTTATTATGAATTGTGTGCGTGTTAATGTGTCCATTTACTCTTCGAATTAAGCGGGATTTCGAATTAGAGGTTCGAATTAAGAGAGGTCAAATAATGATAAAATAAGAAGGATGCGACCGGGACCATGTGACAAGTTCGAATTAAGCAATATTTCGAATTAGTGAGGTACGAATTAGCGGGGTTCCACTATATATAGCGTCAAACTCCACACTAGGTATGCTCATAGCGCTTACATTATTACCCCGGTCAACGGATCTGTGGTCACTCAATTCCCTCCCTGGGGAGTATACAGCAGAATAGCAGCATAGATGGTGAAGACCTATAAACATGCATGTATTAATCAATCATATATGTAATTCGAAGTAGTGAGTGTAGAAAGCTAAGATATTCTTGGATCATCGTTTGTCTTCCCTTTACAGAAAGGTTTAGACAATTTTAGACGGTTTAACCGATTTGGGACCTTTTAACCAACTTACTTTTGGCCGTTGTAGCAGTTGAACGTGGTATCCATACCCTTGTGTGGTATATATATATATATATAATAATAAACTTCTGTTTTAAAAACTTCTTAGTAAGCCAGTGTGTTAATATATATGTGTTCAATCTATACGCATTGCTTATGCTTTATTCATTGCCGTGAGAACAGTTAAGAAAATGCATGTGTTATAATTGGAATTGATTTAATTGCTTTTATATAAAACAAATAATTGCTTTCATTAAAAAAATGCAGTTCTATTGCAGCTTGTATTCTCGAGGCCAATCTTTAATCGATATAATTCTTATTGCTATTTCCATTACAGAAAACATAGTGAATCGAATCGTCACAATAGAAGTCCCAAATAAAGCATGTTAAAAACTAAGCGTCAACTATAATTCACAGCTATATGTAAGTAAATTGAAAATAAGAATTAAATCGTATTCAGACGTTACATCTTATGCAAAGGACGGATTTTACGAGCGCATGGATATGTTGTAAATGTCATATTTATCAAATCATGGTATTTTTGAGCAAGTGTCAGTATCAATACATAAAATTGTACTGCATTTTGGATATATCAATATGTACATACCGTACGTGGGCAGGGATGGTTTGTTTTTGTATATAAAACAGGAATAACTGTAAGCAGTATTAACTAGGGGAGGAAACTTTTGTCGGCATAAGAAAATATCTCACATAATGCTGGTTCTCTCAACTAGATCCAGAGTTCGGCTGTCAGTGTCTTCCGAAGACCAAATAACCGTAACACAGTTAGGCAACTAGGATAGTGCGAACAGAGACACACTATTTCAGGATAACCATGGAGTTGCATGCATAGTTTTGGTGTTATTTTATTTATTATAGTGTTTTATCTACACTGAACTTATAATATGCGACGTTTTCAGAATAAGAAAATAATATCTTTTTTAAATGGTTTTCTTCAAGACACGTTAATCTACTAATAATTAAAACACTGTTAAAATTAGCAATCGTATGCTATTAGGAATATTTCTGGTATGGAAATGCATTCATTTTGTCATTTATATTCAAACGAATCAATATTACTGCAGTTACACATATGTAATTGGTGGAATGGTGTCAATAAAGCATGGTTATACAGAGATCTGCTATTGTTTTATATTAATATATTAGCATTTGCAAAAGGGCGGCAATATTGAATTATGTCCGAGATACGAATGTGAAGCTGTTAGGGCAAGACAGATGCCAGTCTGATATAGTTAATGCATGTACTGATACATATTCATGGTGGAGGCATACGCAAGACATGTCTTGGATAGAATCAATTCTTAGCTGCAGATATGTAGCTATAAGATGTCCCGTTTACTATTTTGCTATCTAGTATGGCACCCTATAGCTTAATAGATGGGGAAATAGTAAACGGAGCATCGATCTGCAACTAATCAGTACTATATTTTATTGTTACTACTAGTATACTGTCAGCCTCTGAAACTAAAGAAGAGAAACATATGAAAGGGTGGATGTATTATTTATGTGTCAAGCAGGACATATTTCAACAGCAATCGACTATAGTTTTGCATGAAATGCATTGACACCCCTATTTCGTAGATTATCTCGGTAAATACTTCATGGAATGAAAAACAAAAACACTTCATGCCAAACTAAATAATACGCAACAATAAACTCCCCACTGAGTTCAACTGAGGTCAACGAAACCCAGATTGTGATGGCAGATGGTTGTTCCAATGCAGTATGGTATGCAGACATGCAGACAATCAAAGAGTCCGGCGTCGTGCGTTGATAGTCAAACAGGGCTGGTGTGATCGAGCTGTACATTTACAGCTGTATATTAGGATTCACACCAAAACATTGCAGAACAAGTTTCATTTGGTGGTGTGTTTTTTTTAATGATATATCGGGTGGATGCCCTTGTGATAATGGATACGACAGTTGTCTGTAACAATTTCAATGAACACCAAGTGGCAAACAATTTTGATCACCATGCATTGTCTATAGCTGTTACAAGTCGTCTAACACAGGTAGTTAGTCATGTTATATTGTTGTCCACATTCTGACATGGCTATATAGCAGCATAACATTATGAACCCAATCAAACATTTGATAGCAAAGTTTGGTCTAACATGTATATCCACCAATAAAGGTATGGTAATATAAAAAGTGGTTCAACAACGTAGGGAGAAATGAAAAAGAATACTACAATTACAAAGCATACGTTTCATTATTACGATAAGGTGTATCAACGACCTTCACTATCGTACTTGGTCACCACTTCACTTCATAGAATTTCACCTAATATTGGTTATACAATGCATAAGTTAATTAGTAAGATAGAATGTTATACCTGTCGAAAATACTTTTATTTTTAAACTCGGTGCTTAAACCGTTCCTGTACAAGGTCGATATTAGATACAACTCATCTGGTTCGTATTTCTTACTCACTTCCATCACCAAAGATCAATATCACTAATATTTCAAATGGAATGCATACTAGGCAGACAAATTATAATTGCTTTTTGTGCACTAAATATACTAAGGCATGGCATGGGCACATTCCAGTCGCAGTCGCGGGGTTTAATAATAACAGCATGGTCAGTGTTTATGCTACATGTAGGTCTTTGGGAACTTGCTACATGTAGGTATTTGAGCAAGTATGCTACATGTATGTCTTTGGTAAATTATGCTACATGTATGTCTTTGGGAAAGTATGCTACATGTATGTCTTTGGGCAACACATCTCCTGGCAAATACCAAGATAAGGGGGCCAATACACGATTCTACAAAATAGGCCAGAAATCGTGCAAGTGGTACGATCTAGACGGATGGTACATACACTTTACGACTGGTGGAATCTGGAGGTGTCGCATGTTCTCCAAAGTTTGCGCAAATTTTAAAGTGCAGCACCGGCAATCAAATACCCACGATATTTACATCACATTGAAAAAAACATACAAGTTAATCCTTAAATGATACTTTGGCGGGATTTTCCTAGCTCTCTGTTGAAGCCTCTTGTTGCGAGTTATTGACACCTAAATCACGACTTCAAGTGCAAGGACAGAAATAGCTATTAAATACTGCTGACAGTTGCTGTTTTCTTTAAAATATTGCTGAAAATAGCAATAAAGTAACCCTTGTCGTGTGTGGGGGGACCACATAACTTCGGGACCCAGAGCTAGTACGTCTGGGAATTAGCTCGTGCCAGGTGGCGACAGACAAACCTCGTTGAAGAAAATACTGTGCAGTCATCATGTCTTTTTGGGGGGAACAAATGTATCTGATTTCCAATTGTATACACTTTGCAATATGTGAACAGCAACATTGAAAAACACGTAGACTGCAGTAGTAGCGCAGACCCACGTATATCGTCAATAATAGTAGTTGTATTAATATCTTACTTTGGCTGCTTTTCTACTTTAATTTGATAATAATGCATTTCTAATGTATAAATAGTGTTTTTAAAGAATGGAACTATATATGATTATTATAATTTGTAG
Organism: Lepetodrilus fucensis; assembly: GCA_032361325.1. Classification (NCBI taxonomy): domain Eukaryota; kingdom Metazoa; phylum Mollusca; class Gastropoda; order Lepetellida; family Lepetodrilidae; genus Lepetodrilus; species Lepetodrilus fucensis. The sequence goes on along the minus strand of JAUTBV010156959.1, from coordinate 4,695 downwards.
TAGTAGTAGTCGTCGTCGTAGTCGTCGTAGTTGTAGTAATCGTAGTAGTAGTAGTAGTAGTAGTAGTAGTAGTACGGCTTTTTTCTAATTGCTAACGAGATGGTAATCCAATACGGCTACGCTGATAATATTTAACTTAACACGGAAACATTAGAGCTTCATTATTTAAATGACACAAACGAAACAGTTGGCGTTAGATTGATTTTATAAATACTAGTTTTGAGTGAAATTCCGACAAACGTACTTTTGTACGTACGCGTTAGAATAAATATGTTAGTGCTCATTGCATTCCGTTTCCATAGCAGCTCTATAGTAAGTATTGCGCCGATTTGCTTATACTATGAGAACACCCCGTGATACTGAGTACAGTAATACGTAGTGGATTATCTGTTTAAGAACAACAATTATGACAATTGTACAATATGAAGGCATTGCATTCTAAGATTCTCCTCATATTAAACTACAGTCCATGTCTCCGATGAAGTGAATTTTGAAAATGGCATTGGTGAAAATATTAACAGTAAATCAAAGACTAAAGATGAATCTGACTATGGCCAATCTAGATAGTATTGTCTGACAATTGGTTCAGTGAACTAGGAAATACGATGACCATCGATAAGAATCGCTTCTATGTTTTCTCCAATCGTGAGACTTTCGTTGTTAGCGGGTCAAAAGTGTTACCCTCTATTCACAATGTAGCTATGGTGCGCCGTACGAGACATAACATCTCCGGTTTTACATGCAGGCTAGTTGGCATTTCGAGTTTGTGAGTGTATACCCACATATTGTGTCTGCTCACACAAGAAGTTATATTTTACATGTAACTTTCTTTACATATTGTATTTGGAGTGTATGTGCAAAAATACAATATTGATTATTGCAATCGTTATAAACAATCCTTTTTGAGAAGTTCAAACATACCCCAATTTTTTTTTATTAAATTTGTAAATCTGTTAAATTTCTCCGACGAAAAATGACATTGTCATACATCATTTATGTGCAATTAATTCACGATATTTTGAACTATTTATATTTCTCTATATATTTCCGTGTTTAACTATAAACATTTACGACAGTAGAAATGCAATTTCCTCAGAATGTTATAAACTAAAGGTTTTCATTGTGGCAGTTGTCACTTATTCTAGAACAGGCAAACTAGTTTGAATATTTTAAAAGTAATTATTGTTAAATGTGATTTCTATAGAACATTGACATTTTATAATAGTTAGTATATTTGTAGATTTAGTAACACCGAGAATATACATGTCACATGCATAGCATTTTGAAAGGTTATGGATACACATTATATTATAACCTTTATATATTTATTAATATCAGTTCGACTATATACAATTCTGCTTATATATCATGTGCATGTCCAGTATACATATATGCAATTATACATGCCAAACCCCACCCCCACCCCCAACACCCCATATAATATTAACAGACACTGAACTATTTTTTAGACACGCACGTGTTTTTAATTAAAGGCATTGCTCTCGTATGTCAAGTATATATTGTATATCTGTGACACAGGGGAGGAGGGGCTGAAAGGACAAGGCTGTTCTAGTCGATAAATATTTTACAACATACTCCAAGGAACCGATTCCTACAGCAAATGCATGAATCGACATTTTCTCCGGCATACAAGCATTGTCATTTGTGTGTTTTTTAACATGTGAATATACACTTTTATGAGTATTCGTTGAGTTTATGCCCATATGGTTGTTTCGACCTGCGTGACCTTTCCAATTCCCATCAGTTTTATCTACCATACTTGGAATGATAACTGCGGTGTCAAGTTATCCGCAATGCTAGAATTGACGATTCAGCAAGTTGACGACTAGTTTGGAGGTGGCACATGAAACAGGGGGTAATGTCCTCTTCTGGATTGGAATCTTCAGATCAAAGTTTAGAAAATGTTGCAGAAAGTTTATTTTAAACAATTCCGAAACTGAAAGCAATAAATGAAATGTCCAGGCTCTGATTCCGTAATTGCGCTTATCGGCAAGTTTATGTTTCTCCATGGCACCATTATTTGGACATAAATTATACCTAACTGACCCATGATCCCTTTGCCTGGCCTACAAACAGGACGATATATTATATACTTTTGGAAACAATACAACTTGATTTGATTCAGTAAATAAATATAACAGGAATTGTTAGAAATGGTAATATTAAGGCCAAATGAACCGATGGTTTCACACTGAGAAATTGAAGAATTAAAATTCCAAGATAGAAATGTGCCATCCATTTATTGTGACTCTTTTTAAAGCAATGTGGTCACATAAAGGTCAAGTTAAAACCACTGGCTCATCTTGACGAGCAAACCAGCTGATCAGGTCAATGTTTATGCTAGCCTTGCGGGGGGGTCGGGTTACCGTGTTCAGAGAATCGGTGTACGGAGCTCTGAAAGAGGCAGGATGGCGCATCTCAAGAAGAGAGAAGGGGCCATGGCTTATTCGTTTCAAGAGCCGTGATTGGCTACCTCGTTTCGTAGGGTATATTAAAACTCGAGCATATACAAAAGAGTTTGGTCGCAGTCCTAGAAGGCTGCACGCCAGAAAATACCCAAATTTCCCTAGGAACCCGTTGTTGCAGGCGGTAACGCTTGCTAGCTCGGCTCTTCCTAGTAGAAGGAGGCCTATTCGGCTTCTTTCCCCCTAAGAAAGCATCAACTCCATCTATTTATTAATTTGGATGGTTTAACAGAGGTGCGTGGTGCAAAGGACTAGAAAGAGGCGTCAAAATGCGCCTACAGGAGTGTGTCTATGCGATATTACTTCTAGCTGTAGTGGTGACAGCGGCCCCGGAGAAGGAACGAGGTAGGAATGATTGAATTCATATAGAACATATGCATGACATCAAGTCTGTGCCAACCATTGGTATTGCATGGTGCCAATAAGGTATATGCATGTAGGCTTGGTTCCACGCTGGACAGACAGACAGACAGTCAATCGTGGCACTGACCTCAACGCCCAGTCGTGAACTTTGACCTCTTGAGGTCGATGCCAGTAATAACAGTAACTTGTTGCATGACTATCTGTGTATATTGAACATTAAGGTACTGTTCCTTTAGAGAGCCGTGTGTTATACTCGTTATTCATTACGTTGACAGTCAACGCCTATTAAGTATGCCTGGCCTATGCTATACGTTAGCCTACACTCTATCCTATACTCTATTCTATGCTATGTTGTAGTTGTCATTTGAACCTTTATAGTATACACACCATAATGCTTGTTATTTGGTTAACATTTGAGTACTTTATGCATACCCGATGTTCTCAATGCTTTGCTGAACTGAAATGACAACGTATTGTGTCACGTGACCACTGAGGATTGTGGGTCATCGTCACCCATGGCAAAATGGCTGCCACGTAGCATGACCCAATGAAACCACGTCAGCATTGGCACCGATGGGAACCAATGCTATGTTCTTCGTAAATAAAACAATAATGTTTGCGTTTTCGTAAGTCCAATCATTAAATCTTAATACTACTAGAACAATTAATCAAATTGTATTATTAATTTAGTTTCTTGATGCTTTAATATGTAATACTTTTTTTTAATAATTATGATGCATTTTCAAGTTGCCTCATTATTTAATAATTATTTCAGAAACATAAGATCGTATACAAGTATTAGTTTACGAAATGCATTTAATACATTTTTAGTTTTCATATTTCTACATGAGTACTAGTGTATATATACATATATATAGCTGTTAATATTAGTTTATATAGTATTAGTTTGACAACTAATACGGAATTCATATATTATTTTATATATAAATATAGTATGTATACCTGTATATTTAGAAATATATCTCGATTATGATATACACATTCATTTTATATGTATATAACATTTGTTCAAACATCTATATTTATCCATAGCTTCCAAATACACTTGTCACATATGAAATATTAGATATGAATTGTTTACAGACTTACACACTAAACAAGGTCGCTATTGAATACTTTAATAATCACAGTTAAATATGGCTAGCCACTACATAAGACACGTTTGCTAAACAGGTTAAGTAATTGGCAACTCCATTATATTAAACCACTTATATATGCTGAAGATGTGTAACCAAATGACTATGGTGCTATAGTAATAGAGTATAGTAATATAGTAATAGAGTAAATAATAGAGTAATAGAGTAAATAATAATAGTTTACGCTTAATAGTTATCATTTTCATAAATGTTAATATTTTCCATGCAGCGTATTAATTGATAATTCATAGGTAGATGAAAGTGTCGTATTCATTCTTCAATTGTCGACTAAAATAAAATACCAGTAATAAATTAAATTTGTGAAAACTTAAATTAAATAATGACATGCATTTTCCGTAAATTAATGTAATTACTGTTACACATCATGGTAATTACATGTCTTTATCTCCACATGATAACTGACACAACTATTACCAATTATTCAACACACTACACGTATCCACAATTATTAGTCATCGCACATTAACCCTCTCCATGCTGGAGGCAACCGGAGATGTCCTAACTAACAATGTATGTGCTAAATCCAGCAGGGAGATGGTTAACAGTAATTGGATTCATTCATCTAGTATTTAATATAGGACAATTACAGAATATTACCAATTCATAATGGTTGAGTGAAGTCAATATATGTAGTAACTGATTTCTCTTGGGAGTATTGTCAGATATAT